>JXCR01144990.1:96272-127456 GCA_002079205.1 Phalaenopsis hybrid cultivar | reverse complement strand
TCTCTCTCTCTAGACCGAGAGTCACACCAAGAAGAAGAAAAGATAACTTTAAACTGTTTGGAGAGTCATTTTCATCCCTGTAATCGTGAGCCCCTTTTAAAGCTTCACAGTATCCAGCTTGTTTTGGTAATCCTTAATTTCGTGATTCCATGGAATCATGCTTTAATGACCCATATAAAGCTCATTAAGGCAAGCTATCAAATTCATTGCCTTTTTCTCTATAACAGAAGGGGCGAGAAATTAATATGGTAAAACTTAATTAATTAAGTTTTCCTTAATTCTTCCTATCAATAGAAGACAACTGCTTTAAATAAAGATTGAGAATTNCAACTTGTTGCAAGATACCCTATGTTTGTGGGCCCACCATCATGCCATCACATTCATCGAGATTTGTACAAATAATAATTAACTTTTTAATACATTAATTACTTAATTAGTTTGTTATAATTGTAATTAAATTAGCTCTTCATGCTTTAAAAATTTGCAAAGCTTGGTTGACTTTTTATGTATTAAACAAAATAGTAGCATTTACATACATGAGATATCATCTAATTCCTTTGAATTAACATGTCTAACATCTAAAATAATTTAGTCTACCACCAAAACTTCATTCAATTAAAGATTTGTTTGGGGCAGTTGCAACTTATTAAATAATTTGCTGACAAGTTAGGTGCGGTGATTATTACAAATTTTTATTTTTTTGGAAAAGTCAGATCGTTGTCAATAAGCTCCCACCGCACCTATATAGATGCGGTGTGAAAACGCTGTTTTCTGAGTTTTGAAAATGCATAAGCTGTCAAAACACAGTTTACCTAAATAGATCATGTGTGTTTTCAAAACACCACCGCACCAAATAAGCTGCCCCAAACAAGCCCTAAGTTAAATACTTTATTAATATTTTATTTTATTTCTTAAGTATTAGGGGAAAAAAAAGATTTATTGAGGAATTTGGGGTGGGAAAAAAATATAAATCCTCCAACATATAAAGAAAAATATAAAATTTAATTGGGGTTTACATAAATATCACCCAATTCCTATATATTTACATACCTAACCCCTAAACTTTACTTTCTTACATTTATGCCCCCAAAACCCTTTTATATCACATAAACATACTAACATTTTAACTTCTAATAATGTGAAATACACCATTTTATGCATCATGTAAGGTGGCATGTACATAAAAACTTGAAGTTTAGGGTGGTAGATATGTAAATACATAGGAATTAATTTGGTATGTAAATCTTCCAAAATCAATACATACATACATGTCAAACAATAGCCCCACTAAATGAAATTAATACTTTACACTGAAAATAACATTATTACAAAACAAATCAATTTGGCCATTTATATAATTTAACACATTACAAATTGACTTTAGACCAAAAAAAAAAAACTTATCTTGAATGGCATATTCCATCCAAAAACCCTAATTACAAACAGAACCCCAAAAATCCACAAGTTTCTGAAATCAAAATCACTGTTCCTTCATCATTAATTCATAATCAGCAGAAATCTAAGAATTTAGATTAGGTTAGTATCATGATTAAGTTTGCTTAATCAACAAATTAAGAGCACAGAGGTTTCAGTGAAATAAGAGCAATATATAGGAACTAACCTTGGTATGGTCATGAGTAAACTGTACATAATCAGGCATAGCTGATAACTGCTGTTGCAGCATCATCATGATTCTCATTAGGGCAGCATAAAATGTGAATCTTGATGATGCCACAGCTGCAATAACCAACTGTTTTCTGCTCAACTTGGCTCAGCTTATGAAGAATAAACTAGAGAGAGAGAGAGAGAGAGAGAGAGAATAAACTAGAGATAGAGAGAGAGAGGAAGCTTGGAAGAGTAGAGAGATAGAGATAGAAAGAGAAAGGGATGGAGGTGCTGTTTACGCTGAGATTTCGGGGCTTCAATATGTGTTTGCGTGCAGTAAGTAGAAAACCAGGGAGGGAGCTGGTTTTATAGAGGCCTGGTTTTGTGAGGCTTTTCAATTGTTTTTATTTTAAAAAAGAAAATGTTAGGGGATGTGTATTTAATGGATAAATTATATGGTGAGGATTGCGTGCGTAAATTTTCGTGCGAATGTCTGGGTTTGATTGTGAAAGCGGAATGATATTAATTGTTGTGATCTGTTTTGTATTTTGTTCGAGCGAGATTTACATAAATACCCTTCAATTCGTATTATACGATCAAATTTAATTTTTACATATATAACCACCATTTATTTTATGGTTGAAATTGTAGTGTTTTTGATGTGATATGAGAGAATTGGGTGGTGTAAATATAAAAAAAAAATAGAATTTGGGTGTTCGATCTGTGAATCATAGGAATTGGGTGGTATGTATGTGTAGCAGAATCTGCCGCCAAGAGAACCGCGGGACATAGAAACGGGAAAAAAAAAACCGCAAAGAAAATGCAAATAAGAACACTGATAACTGACGTGGTTCGGTCCATAAGACCTACATCCACTCGAGGAAATCAAGAAACAATTCACTAAGACAATCTTGAAGATTACACCCACAACTTCAGAGACGAACCAATCTCCTCTAGCTCTCTATCGATCTTGATCTCAATACAAGCTTTCTTGGTTCCTTACATTGCTCTCAGAATTTCTCTCCCCCTTAACCCTCTCAACTCATATACATCATTACATATATACAGACAAAGACTCGTACAAGATGACTGGTTAAACACTTATCATAGCCAGATGACCGTTCTCTTCTTTAGCTATTTAAACCTCTTTATAAACTGCGGCTTTGACTTAGTTCATATAATTGGGAGTCACCAACAAATCTTCACCTTAACTTCCAATTACAAACCACCATAATAGAGATTCCCTCCACATTGCTCCGAGAGGCATTTAACCCTTGGTTGAGTTCACTAAGTCCAGACAGTATCTGAACTTAACTGCAGGTAGCACCTTGGTGAACATGTCAATTTTAGATTAAACAACATTAGAGAAGTTACCAATCACAGTTTTTCTGATTAGTGAATATAGATCATTATTTCTAACTCCTTTCATGGCAATTAGAGAGCCTTTAATTACTTTAATACAATAATTTTCAGCCTTAAAAGAATACCCACTTGACTCCAACATAGCTAAAGAAATTAGATTCCTTTTAAGTTCTGATATGTACCTGACATTTTGCAATATTCTTTCAGCTTCATCAAACGTCCTTATCTTGATTGTCCCACTGCCAACAACCCTGCAAGTTTTGTTGTCTCCAAGCAGTACTGATCCAGAGTTGACCTGTTGGAGTGTCTCAAACCAATCTTTATGAGGACTATATGGAAAGAGCGACGTGAATCAAGAATCCACTTATTGCTTGATTCAGACTAAGTAATTATCTAAACATCAGCTTAATCGTAGTCATCAGAGGCTACACTTGCTTCTCCTGATTCTTTTGGCTTTTCTTGATATTTTTTCTTCATGTTAGGATAGTTCTTCTTGAAGTGAACTTCCTTATGACAATGGTAACATTTGAAAGGTCCCTACGATAACTGATTTTTGCTCTTCTTTCCTTGTCTCAATCTTGATTTGTTCAAACCGTTTCTTAATTCTTTCTTATTTGATCTTCCTTTAACGATAAAAGTATCTCTGTTGATTTCCTCATTCTTGTCAAGTTTCTTTTAAAGTTCTCTGGCTCTAATTAGCGATTGAAGCTCTTCTAGTGAAATTGTTTGCACCCTTTTATAGAGCATTGCATCTTTGAAGTGCTCATAACTCTTAAGAATAGAGTTTAACAACAACAGTGCATTGTCCTCGTTGTCCATCTTGACGTCGATATTTTCAGGATCATCTAAGATCTTGTTAAACTCATCAATCTGCTCAGAGACAGATTTATCTTTGTGCATCTTGAACGAGTACAAACGTTACTTCAAGAAGAGACTATTGGCCAAGGATTTTGTCATATAAAGTAGTTCAAGTTTAGCATAGAGCGCCTGAGCTGTCGTCTCTCTCGACACTTCCCTTAGAGGTTTGTCACCTAAGCTCAAGATTATCACACTATGTGCTTTGTCCAAGATGCTGTTCTTTTCTCTCTCGGGTATCTTGGCCGGCAATGCCCCAAGGCACTGCAAAGCTTCTGCGACTCCTTGTTGCACCAACATGGCTCTCATCTTGACTCTCCACAAGTCGAAATCACTCTTTCAGGTGAATTTATCGATGTCAAACTTAGCAGATCCCTTGTTCATGGCTAGAATTTATACTGACGACGTCAATTGTAGCATAATATGCTGCCATGAGAACCGCAGGACAACAAAATGAAAAAAAGAAAACCACAAAGAAAATGCAAACAAGAACACCGAGAACTTACGTGGTTCGATCCATAAGACCTACATCTACGGGAGGGAATCAAGAAACAATTCAATAAGACAATCTTAAAGATTACACCACACAACTTCAAAGACGAATCAATCTCCTCAAGCTCTCTATCAATCTTGATATCGATACAAGCTTTATTGGTTCCTCTCCTTGCTCTCAGAATTTCTCTCCCTCTTAACCCTCTCAACTCATATACATCATTACATATATATAGACAATATTCTTATACAAGATGACCTGTTTAACACTTGTCATAGTCAAATGACCGTTCTCCCCTTTACCTATTTAAACCTCTTTATAAACTACGACTTTGTCATAGTTCAAATAATTGGGAGTCACCATAACAACATGTAATTATCCATCTAATCAAATGGACCAAATGTGATTGCATAGTTGTATACTTCCATCTTTGGATGTAATTTGCAACTAATAATTGCTCTAATCGGTCGATCGCAGTTGAAATTTACCGTAACACCACAATTCTTATGTATTTACATATCTTTGTTGCACATAAAATTTAAGGAGGATTTACATAAAATGCAACCGATCAATTTTTATGAATTTGCATATCTAACACCTAGACTTTACTTTAATTGTGCATGAAAAGATATATTTAACTAACTTTAAATGTTAAAATTGTGATTTTTTTTAATTTGACATGAAAGATTTGGGTGATAGAAACATTAAAATCAAAATTTTGGTGTTAGAAATGCAAATAAATACATGTGAATTGAGATTTTGGTATGTAAATACTCTAAATTTTAATATTTATTTTTATAACACTTTGGTTTTTGGATCTATGTATGAAGATATGTATTATACTTTTAACAAATTAGTAAGAATGATGTTTTTGATGTGTCAAAGCTCTAAGCGGTATGCATGTATATATAAAAGTTTAGGTATAAAAAGTAAATATACAAGTTTTGTGAGGTGTATGCACTAGGGCTGTCAAAATAGCTCATTGTACGCGAACAATTCATGTCACTATAGGAATTAAGCATATTTGTATTGGTTAGATCAGACGCAAATCAGACACATATCTGACGATATTTAAAGGTTAGCGTCGGATTTTTGCCCTGATGTTTTTTATGTGTTAAATTGGGCGGCAGATTTTCAGCGAACCTGTGAGGGAGAGTGAAGGGGAGAAGAGGAGTGTCGCATGAGGCTTTCGGGCAGAGCGGAGAAAAAAAAAATGAAATTTAGGTGCGCAAGATAAGTAAATTAGGTTATTTGTGTTGAACTTGCGTCGGTTTAGTTCGACGAAAACAATAAAGTATTTGCGACCTTTTTTTCGACGAAAAGTTGACAGAAAATTCACAGCAAATCCAAAAGAAGTTTCTTCGTTTTTGGAACACTAATTGTCCCCCGCAAATTAGACACTAATTCCAACGGAAATATAATAAATTACTTTTCGTCGTTTAGTAGTCACAAATCCAACATTAATAGTTGCGTCGGAAATGTCTGACCCAAATATCAGACACTAATTCTATATACTCTTATAGTATGTTCAACTCGTGTACAATTCGTTCAATAAGCAAATGAATCGAACACTAACAATCCTTTTGCGCTCAATATTTAAATAAGTCAAACACGAANAAAAGTTTAGGTATAAAAAGTAAATATACAAGTTTTGTGAGGTGTATGCACTAGGGCTGTCAAAATAGCTCACTGTACGCGAACAATTCGTGTCACTACAAAAATTAAGTACATTTGTATTGGTTAGATCAGACGCAGATCAGACGCATATCTGACGATATTTAAAGGTTAGCGTCGGATTTTCGCCCTAATTTTTCCAACATTAAATTGGGTGGTCGGTAATTTTATTTCCGTCTAATTTACGTCAAAATATTTCGACACAAATAATTTGGATCAGTTTTTGCATCTATTTAGCTTCAGATTTGTGTCGGTTTTTGCAAATTGTATGATGTAATAATCACTGGTCAGCATGAGTACGAGGTTGCAGCGTGATTGTATGGGGTGAAGCCACTTGCACATAACCCAAGTCTAACATTGTGTACTTCAGCTGCAAAATCCATATAAGTACGATCATAATGTCTCCATACCTCAACATGTAACGGATGACTCATTAAGTTTGCATCAACAGATTCAGTACTGTGTCAAATCATGTGTGGGGCTGTACATATGGAAGCGAACAATCTCTGAAGTTGGGAGTACGAGCGTAATATAAAAGAGACGCTTGTATGAAGTATTTTTCTAATTGTTATTATTTCTTTCCATTTATTTGAATTTATTAGCACCACAAAATCGGCAAGTCATTCTGACTGCATCGGTCTTATAATGTATCATGCATCCATACACAGCAATCAATCTTCTAACATTGTAACCCGTAATTTGAAACCAACTTTTTCATTTTGTACAAGTCATCTGACACTAAATTTCATGCAATGTTAGTCCATTTCAATAAATTGCTACTTGATTGAATGCTTTTTTGTGCATGTTAAAGTCAGATTTGATCATCAATATTCTCAATTTCACTAATAACTTTGTATGTGCAATGCAGTCATCTCATAAATGTTGTTGTGAAGTGTTCAATAAGTCATAGAATTGTTGAAATTTATTATTCGACGTTTCAAGTTCGTGTTGAACGCTCCCAATAAAATGTGCTCTCCAAGCATCGTGAACCATTTCTTCATATTTGTTAATATCAAATTCCTCTGTAGGAGGCATAACTTTTCGAGGCACCTCCTTGATTGAGCTGAACTTTAGGTTCTTGTTCACTAAGCTCAGTCCAGTACCAATAATTAGGTTTGAATCCCTTATGGTAATGATCAAAATTAACTTCTTTAGGTGGCAGAAGTGTTTGATTTTTGTGCTTCACACAAGGACACCGAAACTTACCCTCAAAACGATAGATAGGCTACTGTGATGCCACTAGCACAAATTCCTTGATGTCATTCAAGAACTCATATGTGAGTCCTTTTCATATTGGATATAATATGTTATACATTCAAGCCCTCAAATTATGAATATTTATCTGTAGTATGCATGTAGTTTTACATATTAGTACAACTACTACAGAAAATAAAAGTGGGGTCAGCTAAAAGAATCCTTTAATCTCCATTGTGTCCTATTGAGTGGCGTACTTTCATTATTCTACTATATTAAGATCATTTTCATGCAACTTACACAAGTATTTTTAGGATTACCTTTACCTTTCTTAAAATAAGTCAAATTTGAAACATCTACTCTATTAATTGGGTCATCAGTTAGTCAACGTTTGATGTGACCAAATCATCTAAGGTGATGCACTCTGATCTTGTACGCCATTGGAGCTACTTTAACTGTTTCACGGATATATTTGTTTCAAATTTTGTCTAAGTATAAAGCCACTCTTCCACCTTAAAATAAGTATAAATTAACTTACTTTTATACTTCTTTTATAAGATAACATTATGCACCACAAAGCATTACAAAACTCACCGCTGTCTTATCGAATTTATGTTCAAGTCTAAGTGGTATTTTTCAATCACACAATAGGTTTTATGCATTCCTTCACTTCAACCATTCAACTTGAATTTTACTAATAACATCCCATCTATATCACTATCGTTTTCAACAGTGGACACGATATATCTAAAGTGTTCATTCCTTTTAATGACTTGATCATCCATTGCGATAACTCAGTCAATAGATCTAGTACTACTAATATTGCATTTAATGTATTTATTTTTAAATCTACTCAAACGAAAGCCTTTAAACTTTATGGTTGACCTTCATAATTCAAGTTTTTCATAAACTCCTAGTATTATCCACAGGAATGATAACATCAACAAAAAGCATACACCTAGGTGCATTGTCTCGTAAATGTATGGTAAGAACATTCATAACGAAAAAAAATAGGAACTTAAATTTAAAGACAATTCCTAAATTACTTAACCTAAATTAGTTATAAACATAGTTAAAGTATGATACATACCTTACTCAATATATTTTGATTAGAGCGGAGCGAAAGGATGAGAACTACAAGAGTTTCGGGGGTCTATGTAAGTCATGTGTACCTTCCCAGCTAGCTCTAATGGCGACTTTATTGTGAAGGTTTATTCGGGAAGGCGACGGATTTTCAACGAATCTGTGAGGGAGAGTGAAGGGGAGCAGAGGAGTCGCGCATGAGGCTTTCAAGCAAAGTGGAAGGGAAGACAAGAGGAGAAAAAAAATGAAATTTAGGCGCGCAAGATAAGTTCGACGCAAACAATAAAGTATTTGTGGCCTTTTTTTAACGAAAAGTTGACACAAAATCCGTAGCAAATCCAAATNCCTCATTAAAGTTTCTATATAAAGAAATAATTCGTACCATTCGACATGTTTATATTTAATTATTTTAGTACAGAGCTTGCTTAGTTAACAAGATTAGCTTTAGCTTTAATCTCTCTCTTGCTCTCTCCTCGTAATTAAAATGCGCAATTCCTTGTAATTTAGAGGTCAGTTGTGTAATTAAAGCTACATTTGGGACTTAAAATGCGCAATTTCTTGTAATTTTGAGGCCCCGTTTGGGGCAGCTTATAAGTGCGGGCGGACCGTTTGATTCACGCGTTTCACTAGCTTATTCGAAACAGCGTTTGAGTTTTTACACTAAACGCAGGTCGCAGGGCCACAATTCAGGATAAACAATTTATCTTGAAATGCACAGGCTGCTCCAAACGCACCTTTAATCTTTAATTACTTAGAAATTTATACTTTAACTTTGAAAAGCTCTCAGCTTTGGATAAGATTTGTTTTGATTTAAGATTTTAAATGATATTGAATGCATAAGAATTATAAAGTTTATTGAAATATGTTGACAACAAAAGAAGATTTTAAACAACTAATGTTTAAAATATTTTGAATTCATTTGCACGTCAATTTCTTTTTCCATAACAAACACTATTATGAATTACAACAGCGCATGTTTGTGTGAATGGAGATATTAATTATCAAAATGAACAGATATTTAACTAGAACGAATCTTGGAGACTTTGCTTCTATATATGTTGACCTTATTTTTTATGAGGTCTGCATCTCTGTTCCCAACTCATCCTTCGTGCTTAGGATCTAACACTAGGAATTATTTTGGGGCAATGCCAAAGGACAAGTTGATGGTTGGACTCGAATTAGAATTAAATTCAAAATTTTATCACTCTCAGTTCGAAATGATTTTGACTTGGTCCAAACATATAACTTTTAGATCTTGAGTTGATAATTGATTAGTTTATTGAAAAATAAGGGTTGGATGCCATTTAGATTCTTGACGTACCTTTATTGAAACCCATTGAGCCTATGGACCTAACCTCATGCCTTAGGTGTCCTTAAACCTCTTGGCTCGCCCAATGAACTAGGTTGGTTAAGTTAACTTTCTAACTTACCCAACTTAAAGAGACATTGCGAGACCCTCCTAAGCAAGCCTAATCTTTTCTCTTAACTCACTCATTTGGTTCAAGATGAGCTCAAACGTGCTTGGAGGTCATCTCAAACCATGGTTGGCTTTAAAGTCAAATCAAAATAAAAGAAGTGATTAATCAAAATGAAATTAGGTTAGCTTTGAAATTAAAAGCTTAAATCAAAATTAAAACTAACTCGTAATCTAAACAAATCAAAATAACTCAATTCTTAAGCTAAAAAATAAAAAAAAACTTGAAGCTAAGATAATTTCTAAAGTAACATAAATCAAAACCTAATCTAATTTTAATGAAATCTATAAAACAAAACTTATAATAAGGATTAATCAAACCTAAACAAATCATAAAGCAAATTCCTACTTAAATCATGGTCCTAATCAACTTAAATAAATTGTTTAACAAAAATAAATAAAATTTAAAACATAACACAACCCAAATTTTACACTACTTGAAGTCAAACTTAAACTAACTTTATGCAATGAAATCAAACTAAAATAAAATCCAAACTAAATTAAACTAAACAAAAACACAATACAATGACATAAGCTAAACCTTGATCTAAATTAATCTAAAAAACATAAACTAAACCTAAACATAAGGCTATCACTAAACAAACTTAAACTAATCAAACTCACACATAAAGTCATCTAATAATTAGTGCACATTAAACTCAACATTAAACACAAATTCATGTTGGCCTAAACAATTCTAAACTTAAACCAACCTAAATCGAAAGCTAAGCAAGCATAAACATTAAGAAAATAAAAGCTTAATTCAAACATTAATAAAATAATTTAAAAAAACACTTGAATTTAAAGCTAAATGAATCTAAACTAACTTAAGCTCAAACTCAAGACTCAACCTATACCTGATCTGAATTCAAACTAACCTGATTTATCAAACCATTGAAAACCACCCTAGGTAGCATCCACAATCGTTCTAATTGATTAGAAAATTGTGATCTAGCGCCTAGGCACCAGTCTTTCTTCAAAGACAACAGGTTTACAGAGAGTCTAGAAATGTGGCGTCAGTTCAATGATGCTCAGGCGCCCAAATAGGCCTAGTATTGTTCAATTTCCCAAGAACAAAAAAAGTAGGTTTTGCTTATGCAGTGCCTATGCGTTACACATTGACACCTAGGCGCCATGATAGTGGCACCATGGGGTCAGTTCTCCAATTAAAATATTAAAGTGAGTGGCGCCTAGGCGTGAACCACAGGGCGCCTAAGCGCTAGAATTGAACAATGACAGGTTTGAGCAGTTCAAAAGTTGAGTTCAAGGGAGGAAATATAAAAAGTGGGAAGACAAATTTTGAGCAGATTTTTCTTTTTTTTTTTCATTCTAAAAGGAAGAACTTGGAGGGAGAAGTTAGTAGAGGAGCAATTAGGAGTTTTAAAGCAAGATCGTAGAGAGATTGTGAGATAGTGGGATTGTGAGCGTGCTTATAATTTTTTTACATTTTCTAGATCTTAAAGAGATAAGTATATTGAGTTTTTGACTTTTTTTCTTTAAGAGACAATTGTGAGTGTATGATTTCTACTTTTAATACAATGTTGATGTTGATGAAAGTTTGCATGTTTAGTGAGTAGGTTTTATGTTCTCCTTTGTTGTGGAAGTGTAGGCGTAAGGGTGTGGCAATTTGATGTGCTTTGTGTGTGAGTTTTTAAATAGTTTTGAAATAGCTTAGGAGCTCGTTAACTTTTAACTTGGCCAGTTAATTTGTTAAAATTAATTGCAACTATAGATTTTTTGGAGGAATCTATAAGGAACAATTAAGTTATCTACACGAAGGCATTGGAACAAAAACATTTTCTTTGAATTCGTGCAATTTGATTGTAGAACGAGGTTGCCTTGGACTCTTCAACCTTTTAGGCTAGGACTAACAATTGTAAGCTATAGCTTTTCCTAGTTGAGTTCATCTCGTTCTTAAAGGAATCGACAACCGAACTCTAATCCCACTACCAATATGTCGCGTACACTTGCATGAGCCGCTCGTGGTTTGCAGCGCCTGGTGCATATTAGCCCTCTGAGGCTCTTAGCCTTCTGAGGTCTTTGGCGTGCACGTGCCTCTTGAGGCTTGTAAACTTTTAAGGTCTTTGATGTACTTGTGCCTCATGAGGCTTGTAGCTTTTTGATGTTTTTGATGTATATGTGTCTTCAGAGGCTTGTAGTTTTTTTAGGTCTTTGATGTACCTATGTCTTCTAAGGCCTGTAGCATTCTGAGGTTTTTGATGTATCTGCGCCTTCTAAGGTTATTGAGTGGAGAACATTTCAACCATTTGCTCTCGTGAAGTTTTTCTAGAGAGGACCCTCTCCACTACTAGTTTTCATCGAGACTTGTCTCATGGGTGGGTTTGTCTTCTAGGCATGGTGGCTTTCTATTAAGTCTTCCCTCCTCGGCTCGATTTACATGAGTATCGTATCTTTCTATTAAGCCTTACCTCTTTGGTTCAACTTCGAAGGGTGTGGTAGCTTCCCATCGAGACTTACCTCATGGGTTTGACTTATCGGAGTATCGTATCTTTCTATCGAGTCTTGTCTCTTGGGCTCGAGTTCGAGGGCATGGTTAGAGACCTTGTCTACCACTGCGAATCTTCAAATTTTCCCAGGCCATTAGTCAAAGCATGATTATTTGACTATTGTAGCATATGCTGGAACATATTTGAAAAGAGAATCCATTAAAAAATTAAGACTCATCTTGGATTGTCTAGCTGAAGACTTTTGACGACGTTAACCCGGAGTAAAAAAAGTTTTATGAAATTTGCTGAGAATGGTTGACTTATCCAAGGTTGTTAGTCAAAGCTTCTGTTTGATGGCCATAACACGTTATTGAAGAGGTCGAAAGAAAGAAACCCACCAAGAATTTTTGACCTATCTGAGGTTGTTAATCGAAGCTTTTGCTTGACTATTGTAGCATGTGTTGGAAGAAGTTGAATCGAGTCCCTCTATGATCGATTAAGCCCGGAATGAGGTGTCATAGATGCTTTATGTTTTTCGAGACTAGGGCGTAGGTCGCAATGGACCATATGTTTTCTTAGAAAAATAGTTACAATCATACTCAAGAATATTATTCGACAACTTGTTAGTTTGTGCTTTTGAATCTTTTGTCCCGCAACGAGAAGCGTTTTCCACATGAACTTGTTAAGTAGCCCATGTATCGAGCCTGAAAGTGATCGTAATGATCTGGTTGAAGAGAAAGTTCATTACGGTGAAAGGATGCTGATGAAGTAATATTTACGATGAAGATTGCCCCCAACCTATGAGTGATTTTCAATGTCTTGTTGTCTGAATGAAATGTGGGATGAATACTCTATCACAGTCTTGCTTAGCACGTTAACATGAATGACCTTTCAAGGCCGCGGTGAAGGTTGCCCCCAGCTTGGAAGAAGTTGTGAAAGAATAGATGCAAGAAGGCAACCACACTACAATCGTGCATGGGACATTGACGTGAACGGAACGACCTTTTGAGACTCCAGTGAAGGTTTCTCTTCCACATCAAAAGATGCTCCAGAGATGTTCTTTAAGATGCAAAAAGTGGTTTCTTCAGAAGTTGGATGATGTACATCATTAGAAAATGATGTTGGGGCTCATCGTCTCAGAGTTGAAGACAATGTCGAACGGTGCTTCATTTCCCATAGACGGTGTCAAACTGATGTGTGCTAGAAGATTCGTGGCGATAGAGTAATAAATTATCATCTTAATGTTGCACGAAAATCTAGCACACACTCAGAAGAATAAAACAACCAGTAGTGACATCAAAAGTTTTTGCGTGGAAAACTCGTAAAGGGAAAAAAACCACGAGATTTGGCTCAGTTGAATAGATTTATTATAAACTGAAGGCTACAAGTATAACCTTTGTCCCATAGGCGAGAAATAGTTACAAAGTCTCCTGAGTTACAATGTCAATACACGGAGAAACTTGTCATAAGAAATGAGCGGCGATTGATTGTGATCGACGACCGACAAGTGGCGGTCGACGGCGGTCGATGGTGGCAAGAGAGATGCTGCACTTCGGCTGATTCTCAAAGCTTCAAGCTCTTTCTCAGACCTCAACTCCCTCTCTCATGAGGGGTGGGGCCTATTTATAGACTCTCGATTGTGGTTAATGAAAAAATATGAACCACTCTGATCGAATGGTCCGGAGAGGTTCCCTCAATCAGATGACATTTGATGAGCGTTTGAGAGCCTTAACGATGGCAAAATTGGTGATCTTGGTTTGTTTAACTTTACTTGTCGTGACACTCGATTTGGCCATGAGCTCACCACATTCGATGTCTCTCTGACTTTTCAATTATTTTAAAAAAAACTTTCAAAAGTGATTTAATGACTTGATCTGAGCTTGGTTTAACTTAGATTGAATCAATTTTGATATCGTTGGGTTGGCCTCGTCAAGACGACCATTTTGGCTATAAGTTTGAATATTTCTTGCTCAAAAGATTGTCTCAAAATCTATCATGCTTCGAGATTCATGTTGGATGTCAAAAATTTGTTGATGGCATATCAAAGAACATAAACTTTCACATGAAATTCATAAAATATAACCTAAAAGAAATTTTTTAATGATCTTCATCTTACTCTTGATTGTTAGAACTCCTTGATTAGCTTGTGATTAATTTTCGTTCATATGACAAACATCCAATGCCACATCACTTTAGAGTGTACAAAAAGGGTGATGACATAGATATTTTATAGAAGAAGAGGCAACAAAAGGAAAGCAGCAAATGAAACACAATTTCAAACGCTTTAAAAACTTACAATCACAAAGTGAGTTACAATTTCAAACGGAATAATTACAAATTTCAAACTTTCACAAAGATTTAAAGAGCAAGGACTTGTATCATTCCCACAATAAAACATATCTCAATCTTCAAAACATAAAAAATTGAGATTAGAGCCACACAAAAAATGTAAAAAAAAAAACACCCAAAAAAACCCCCAACACTAACACGCAAAATTTGCAAGCCAGCAAAAAAAGNAATAAAACATATCTCAATCTTCAAAACATACAAAATTGAGATTAGAGCCACACAAAAAATGTAAAAAAAAAACACCCAAAAAAACCCCCAACACTAACACACAAAATTTGCAAGCCAGCAAAAAAAAAAGCAAGAAAACTTACAAATTTAATTAACAAAAACTTACAAATATAATTAACAAACCCAAACTATTTTGAATCAAATATTTGATTTTCCCATCAGTAAGATTCACTTGAGCTAGAGCTAGAGCTTGAGCTTGAACTTGGATCAGACTTCTCAAATTTCTTCTTCTCAATCTTCACTGATAGTGGAGCACTAGAACTAGGATCTTCAGAGCTTGCCTCCTCTCCCTCTGTTCTTCTTTTAATTTGATCCTCACTGGAACCTTTTTCCCCAGTAATTGCTTCATTAGAAGCCACTTCTGAAAAAGTTGAATCAACATCTTTCTCAGATTTTTCTTCATGAACTAACTGCTCCGAATCATCATCTGAGTTAGTCTGCTGTGAGGGAGGTTCAGTAAAAAAAGTAGATCCTTTGCTACCTTCTTGATTCACTTTCTTCGAAGATGGCTTCGAAGATGGATCGGTGAGCTCAACAGATATTGCTTCGGGAACTATTATACTTTGTTCAATCTGTACATCTTCNCCGAGTTAGTCTGCTGTGAGGGAGGTTCAGTAAAAAAAGTAGATCCTTTGCTACCTTCTTGATTCACTTTCTGCGAAGATGGATTGGTGAGCTCAACAGATATTGCTTCAGGAACTATTATACTTTGTTTAATCTGTACATCATAGAGAGATTTTGCTTCGATAACTAACATCTCTGAATTCTTCTCTGCCTCGGAACACACATTATCCTCTACTTTGTCGCTTGGATGAATCTCCCTAGGCTCCATATCAACTGGAAGAGAAGGGGAACTCCCATGAACTCCTGCATAGGCAACTGAGAATGGTGATTGTATGTTGCCAGTAGATTTTTCTTCAAGTACTGTAAGCTCTGAATGCTTATCAGCAGCAAGAAAACTCTCCCCTTCCGAATTGAAAGATTTTGATTCGAGAGAGAACGATTCTAGTTTATCAACTGTNCTGAGAATGGTGATTGTATGTTGCCAGTAGATTTTTCTTCAAGTACTGTAAGCTCTGAATGCTTATCAGCAGAAAGAAAACTCTCCCCTTCCGAATTGAAAGATTTTGATTCGAGAGAGAACGATTCTAATTTATAAACTGCGTTGAGAGGTCTCTCTATGACAGCATCATGATCCGGTTGAAAATTCTCAAACTCAGGCAGACTTTGCTGAACAGGATCTGCTTCAATTTCATGTTCACAAACTGAGTTCAGATTTTGGGAAGATTTTGTTTCAAGAGATAAAATGTCGGAATCATTCTCTGCTCCATGAGAAATCACATGGGTAACCTCAGAAGTTCCCGCAGCATCAGGATAGTCTGGAGAAGAAAACTTATCAAACAATCCTTCAGTAACGTGCTTCAAAGTCGAGCTTGTTTCTTCAGCAGATCCATCTTTTACAGCATCATCAGGAGGATTGATTTCAAGCGAGGTGGATCTCAGAAGACCTCCTTCAGAAGATGGTTTGAAACCAGAATCAATGTCCTCAACAAATTTTGCATCAAGAACCAATAGTTCTTGATCAATCTGCGTCTCAGGAGACTTCAAATTTACAACCTCACTGTCAATCAGATTCACCAATGACGCAGGATAAGCTTGAGAAGTCAGCTTATCAAGATCCACATTAGTTTGTTCAAAAGCAGAATCAGTATCCTCAGAAGACTTTCCTTCAAGAAGCAGTAATTCTTCCACTACCTCATGATAAGAATCAATTAGAGAAGAAGTAGGCATAGAAGAAACTTCTTCAGTAACTAGCTGGAAAGCTAATTGTATGTCTTTAGCAGACCTTTCTTCAAGAACAAACAGCTCAGACGAATTCTCAGAACCAGTTGAACTCGGTTCCATGACTTCAAAATTAGGGTGATTCCTAAAGGAGGATTTCGTGAGACTCTCTTCAGCAGCCTGCTTGAAAGCTGAATTTATATTTTCAGCGGATTTTGCTTCAAGAACCAGTAAACGTGAAGTTTTCTCTGCCTCAGGAGATATAGATTCCACAATAGTATCAACTGGATGGTTTGACATGGGCTCGGGATTGAGCAGAGGAGAGGTAGACTTGTTGACAACAGTTTCATTAACATTTTTGAAAGCTGAGTAAATATCTTCAACAGATTTGGCTTCAAGAACTAGTAACTGTGAATCGGTATTCTCTATCTCAAAGCCTCTGCTGGATATATCAGCCTTAATTTCAAATTCTGGTGAAGTTTCAGCCTCGGAAATCACCGAGGGATACAAGATCAAGCTGGAAGTAGAAGAAATGACAGATTCAACATGATCGGCCTTAATTTCAGAATATTGTATCTCAGCAGAATCAAATCCACATGCGTCAACCACAGTTAAGTCAGATTTGCAGCCATCCAAGGATGACTGGTCACCATTAAGCTGGAAATCAAGATGGGGAGAGATGGAAATATCAAAGTCTCTTCCATCCTTTATCAAAGCTGAACTCAAGTCACCAGCATTTTGCCTGGCAAGAGTTAAAAGCACTTCTTCTTGAATTACTGCTTCTATTTCTTGGTCCTCCATATCAAAGCTTCTCAACCCAACAGAACTCTCTGTTACTAATTTTTCAGTAATTGTCTCAGAAAAAGGAGACACTACTGATTCTTTAGAGAGTTCTTGTTGGAAAATGGAATCAAGTTCTTCAGGAGAATAGGATTTAAGAACATTAAGCTTAGGATTGTAGACTGTCAATTCTTCAACAGGTGTCATTGCTGAGGACCAATATCCCGAATCTGTTGGTTCTTCTTGGTTTACCAAGACTAAATCCATCTCATCTGGGCTGGTCAAATTAGCAGAGATAGGTTTGTTTTCAGACATTTCACCAACATTGGCAGATCTTAATTCAGAATCTTTTTCACTGCAAACAAACCAGCTATCTGACTGTGACTCCTCGTTAAGAAATTCCTGAGATTTCAGTTCTTCAACCCTAAAGTCACCAACTGCATCCAACTCTGTGAGTAAATGCTCATCAAAGTTTTGTAAGTCTCTAAATTCAACATTCAAATCCCCGTGTTCTGAACGAAAATCATTAAGAAGCCTCAAGGTGGCATTCTGATTGATCCGTAATTCACTCATAATGATGTCTTGGGAATCACTATTATCATCATTATATGTACAATCGGCCTCAGATTTCATCTTAAATTGATTTGAAAAATCCATGCTGTCAACCAATTCCCCCATGACCAATCCAGTGAACAGATCATCATTAGCTGAAACATGACTGGGATTCTTGGAAGGTTTACCTTCATTGCCTTCATCTTGAGCTGCTTCTTTCGATTGATAATGCAAAGAGACAACTTCTTGGCCAACATTTGATAGATCAACATCAGATCTATCAGGTTTCTGCAATCCACTACAAGCCAATGTTGTATTGGTCTGAAACAAGCTCATACGCTCTTCTTCAAATTTGAAATCTTCTGAATTCTCCTCAAGAATGGGCCCTAATTCTGAATTATTTACCCGGAATTCCTCAAGGTGAGTTCCAAAAGATGTTTTCTTATCAAAATCCTTTGATTGAAGCTTCTCCTCTCCTTCTATTGGAGGAGAACAACCAAAAAATGCAAGTCTGGGCTCATTAGCAGCATCCACTGAAGATGGACTAGAGAAAGGAACTCTCCTTAACAATGAGGCTTGATCGGCAAAATCTTCATCAATTTCCTTTGATACAGATATATTTTCATCCAAAAGATTCATATATGTGGAAAATTCCACAGTTTCTCCATTGTTAGATGTTGAGTTTTGTAATGCGCTTCCTTCAAAGACCTTGGATTCAATCACTTCAAAAGCCATGCTTTCTTCAAATGCATTTGCAGCATCTTCTTGCACAAGGGACTCCACCGTAGAAACAGAATGAAGATTTCCTCCACCTGCATATAACAAAGCTCCATCATTGTCTACAACTCTCCTGCATTCACTTCATGTAATATGAGAGAATCAGATTAGATTGAGAAATGAGATTTACCTGTAGAAACCAGTATTTCATCTGGCACAGAAATGCTGGCAAGAAAATTTCCGCTTCCTGAGGGACTAGAATCATAGATGGGTACAGAAGCTTGATTATTATCAACCCCCACAGTTTCACAAATTAGGTGACTGGAAGTAAAATCAGAAGATTGCAAGAACTCAATGGATCCCTTTGAAACACTGTTAATCTGCTCCTGAGTTTCTACTACTTCAACAAGTCTCTTCTCAGTACTTTCTAATGAAGAAAATAAGTTCAAATCATCATGCTTCTCATTAACTACTTCATGATTCTGGAAAAATTGTATTTCTTCAGTGGTTTTTTTAACAATATCTGAAACATCAATACCTGCAGAAGCATTTGGATCAACAGAATGACCATCGCCACCCAACTCAGATTGAGAGTCAACTAAATCATCACCAAAGAACCGGCTATATTGTTCAGCAGGGTTAACATGATGAGAAGGAAGCAGGATTTCTTGTTCAGTAGGAACCTTCCGATCTTCCCCATCAACTGCTGAAGAAACTGTGTCTGAAACAGGAACAAAACTTGACTTTGTGTCAGTTTCTCCACTTTGCTGATTATGGAAATCAATATGGTCATTACCTTCTGAATCCATCTTCTCTGCAGCAACATAGGGATTCAATCTAGAAGAACCAAGCTTCTCATGTATAAGATTACTAGGAGGAAATACTGAACGAGAAATAAAGCTCTCATGTCTTCTAAAAAGGTAACCCTTTTGGGAAGGCAATTCAAACTCCGGTTGGCGCGAAGTCTCACCTGCAAGGCCATTATAAATATCTTCACGGTCACATGGAAAATCAAAAGGATTTTGCCGGCGCAGCAGAACCGAAGGAGCTGAACCAGGAATAGGTGGCATTACTTCAGATTCATCCAAGTCGTGGAGAAGATCAAAAGGATTTCCCCTTGGAGCAAAAATAGGAGGAATCTGACGATGGAAGAGGGATAATCTATCCATCTTAGTTTCATTACCGGGCAAGTCAATCAAATCCTTCTCATATATTATAATCTGATTCTTCCTTGCTCTTCTCCTTGCAATCAAACTCTCCAATCTTCGATTCCTTTCCAAATCAGAAGAACCGAGATCCATAACATTTTTCTGGTCATCTGCAGTCCATGTAACAATCGTGTTGCCTTCATCCTTGCCTTCAGATTTGCATTCATCTTCCTTCTCCACACTTTCATCATCGGATTCTTGATGCAGGGAGAGCTCTGAATCAGAATTATCTGCAGATTTTGGATCATTATGAAGAGTTTCTGAATCTAAAAGTGGGGAAAGCTCATCAAGCATTGGAAGGATGTCAGTCATTGAAGCATCAGGAGATGAACTCTCTGCCTGATCAGATCCAGAGTCTGAGCTAGCATCACGTATAGTAATAGGTTGCCAAGGTGAGCCTAGAGAAGAATCAAGCCAGTCATCCAATGGAGGCCTTTTGATCTTCACCATAAGACCTTCAACTCCTTCACAAACACTATCAGCAACTTCACTTGTTCTCCGGTAAGATTTTGATTGTTCTTTCATAAAAAATTCCAAATTCTCCATAATTTTATTCTGTTCCTCGACCGAAGGGCTTACGGCCAAGAAATCAATTCCCCTTTCTTCGTCAACATAATGAGCTGAATCTTTGGAAATCCTTTCATCAGTTCCAACTCTATCATCAACAAAGTCCCCTAATGTAAAGCTCTCATCTTTCTTGGCAAAGAAGTCATCAGCAGAGTTTTGTACTTTCAGGGAGGAAATATTCATATTGATATTGTCATCTTCTTCTATCTCAGGTAGATTTGGTTCACCATAACTTAAGAGAATTCCGAGGAGGAGCGCAGTGCAAAAAAGAACAGGAAAGAAAGAAACAACGAAAGCAAATAGAGAAGGATAACAACTGTACAGGAGGAACAAGGAAAAGGAAAAGCTTGCAACAAATGGATGTCTGTAAGTAAATTTGTAAGCAGATTTGAGGGAAAACAAGAGATATTTTCTGACATATACTACAACTTCTTTCACCTTCACCTCCATATCTTCTGTTCTGTGAGCTTTTGCTTCTGTCAATTGAATGAAAATTTCAAAAAATGTATTCATAAGCAACTCATAAACGGACTGTTAGAGAAAGAAAACAAGCATTCCAAGTTTGAATNTTGCTTCTGTCAATTGAATGAAAATTTCAAAAAATGTATTCATAAGCAACTCATAAACGGACTGTTAGAGAAGAAAACAAGCATTCCAAGTTTGAATAATAAAGAGGAAACAAAACATTAGTTGAAATATGATAATATAATAATACCCAGCAAGATTACTTAACAAAGTAAAAAACTGAGAAAAATTCAGATTAAGCACCGCAACAGATCAGTCAAGCTCGAATCTATTTGCAGAGCATCTAAATCCAACCACTTTGAAGGAAAATATAATCACAAACTCCTGTCAAATCCTTTACCAGAAAGATTTTAGGTGAAACCCTCTGCAATACAAATAAAAAACTCTTTTCACAAACGATCAGAGACTTTTCTTAGATCTTAACAAGTAAAACGATCCAAACATATCCATTGGGCGACACTTCAAAAACGGATCAGAACGCAAATATCTTCCAATATAAAAACCATTTTAAAATGCGAAACCAATCAGGACACGAGAACGAGCCAAACATGAGATTTTTCCTGTCAAACATAATCAAATACAATGAATTGATGTGACACTCACAGAGATCCGATGCAAAGGAGCTGAATCCCGCCACTTGTGTTCTTCCTACTGGATTTATTGCTCTGCGATTATCCATGGAATAAGCGCACCGTAGAAGGCTGAGAAAAAGGCGGAGAAAGGGAAAGAGGGAACAGGGGTTTCCTTCATTGAAGAATGTAAAGGCTATAATGGGGTCCTCGCCCCTCGCTCCTCGCCCAGTTGGTTTGGAGGAGTTGAAGCAGCATTCTTCCATACGCGGAAGAAACTTTACCTTCACCCGGCATTTGCACGAAAGAGGAATTCGGATGACCCACCGAGCTCCATTACAACACGATTCGTCGGCTTTATGCTGTTTTATGGAAATGCCGTACAGAGTTGGAAGATGAGTGCCGCTATAATCTTCCAAGAAATTCACACAAAAAAAGATAGCTTTTTTAGGCATTCATGATTCAAAACTTTAAATATAATATTTTGATGATTTAAATTTAATTTCTTTTAAATAAAGCCAAAAAATTTAAAGGAAAATTTACACATTTAAGACTAAATTCTTATTTATTTACACATATCGAACATTTATACTTCAATTTTTAACATATATGATATATGTTACATTATTTATGTATGAAAAATGACATTTCACTTTCTAAAAATTAAAATTATGGTAATTGTGATGTGATATAAGAGATTTGGGGGGTGAAAATATAAAAAGACACAAAATTTAAGTGTTTTATATGTAGTTATATAAGAATTTGATGGAATGCATGTAAATTCCCCAAAATTAATCTATAATTTATTTTATTTACAAAAATGAATGTGCATATGTATATATTAAATATTTGAATAATATTAATAGTATAGGGTTGATGTGATTATTTAATAACTCATATAATTTATATGGTACAACCATCAAGACATATAATAACTTAGCTTAAAATAGGAGGTGATGTATTCTTTTGGTGGATCTTAATGCACCACATTAATTCCTCAGAGAAAAAATGGTTATAGAATATAATTTTGCATGCTTCTTAATAGGCTATCCATATCTATTTAATTCAATTCACTTTTTTAATGTCAATTGTACCAAAAAAGAATTTAACTACAAACTATAGCAAAGACAAAAGTATGCATGTATGCATAGAATAATTGGTGGCAAATGAGGATGATACAAAGCCAATTCTTCTGGCACTACTTGTTAATATGAGGATTGAAAGAGGTGATGTTGAAGACATAAAATGAAGATGATGATGATAGTTCTATGGGTTTTCATTACCAACATATCCATTGTATATGTTATCTCCATCATATGAAGCTAAACTACTAATTGAGTTCAATTCTTCATGTACATTGGGTTAAAAGCAGCAATTAATGATATGAGAATGTGTGTATAACTACAATCCAATAAGAGTTGATTCTTGAAAGTGTCCCTAATGCAATGATTGCTGATATAGCAGCTTATTTTAAATCTTTCTCAACTTACATAGAGTCTGAGAAAACCTTTTGAGAGTACGTATGATTCAAATAATTTACATCCATTTACAATGCAAAAAACTTTCAGTGTAACGTGAAAAATATAAAGAAAAATTCACATATCTAATAACTTTAAGAAAGTATTTATAGATCTTATAAGATCATAAACATTGAAATTATAATTAAAGTAAAATTTATTGAATTTGACACTAATTTAAAATGAAGGAAATAATATTAGATGTTAAGAGGTTCTATAAAATTGATATATATCAATAAAAAGACTTGGTAATGTTGTGAGAAACCCTTCACATATATAAAAGAGTATCCTGAAGCACTCTCTTAAAAATTATTATTATATATGATAATAATACAAATATAGAAAAATAAGTTGATATGTAGCTTAATAATTTAGGATATTTTAAGTATGTTTACTTTTGTATTTAAATATCAATAGAACATGTCCTAATACAAGATATCAAAGCACTTTACATGTGGATGTGACTTATAATGCAAATCTTTGGATATGTATAAAGTCATTTAAATTTACTAACAAAAAAAAAAAAATTTAATGTATTTCAGAGTTGGATTAAGAGATCCAATTGAGTTGGTAAGAAATTTTGTGTTTATTTAAGAGTTCATATGCTATGTTGTAATAATGTAGTTATTGTATTTGAGATATAATCCAAAAAATGGTTCCTTGAATGATGCATCACTATAATAAATGTGAAATACATGTTATTAAAGTATATTAAGGAAGCATTAAGCAAGCTCTTGGCAATGGCACATACATTAATTAGTTATAGCATTAGCCAACTAAAATGCACGTTTTTTATAACGATTTTGGCAGTGATACTATTTTGCGTAAGAAGACATGTACACATAAAAGTTTCAAAGGGATGTGTCTTCCATGATCAAGTATTTCAAGGACCCTAAACCTTGATCAAATAAATCTTAATTTTATAGATAAAGTATGGTTGAGTTCATGCACTGAAAATATATTCAAAATAAGGGCATATAAGAAATTCTAAAATAAATAAATNGAAGTACTCTCTTAAAAATTATTATTATATATGATCTTAATAATACAAATATAGAAAAATAAGTTGATATGTTGCTTAATAATTTAGGATATTTTAAGTATGTTTACTTTTCTATTTAAATATAAATAGAACATGTCCTAATACAAGATATCAAAGCACTTTACATGTGGATGTGACTTATCATGCAAATTTTTGGATACGTATAAAGTCATTTAAATTTACTAACAAAAAAAAATAATTTTTTTATGTATTTCAGAGTTGGATTAAGAGATCCAATTGAGTTGGTAAGAAATTTTGTGTTCATTTAAGAGTTCATATGCTATGTTGTATTAAATGTTATCATTGTATTTGAGATATAATCCAAAAAATGGTTCCTTGAATGATGCATCATTATAATAAATGTGAAATATATCTTATTAAAGTATATTAAGGAAGCATTAAGCAAGCTCTTGACAATGGCACATACATTAATTAGTTATAGCATTAGCCAACTAAAATGCACGTTTTTATGGTGATTTTGGCAGTGATACTATTTTGCGTAAGAAGGCATGTGCACATAGAAGTTTCAAAGTGATGTGTCTTCCATGATCAAGTATTTCACGGACCCTAAACCTTGTTCAAATAAATCTTGATTTTATAGATAAAGTATGGTTGAGTTCATGCACCGAAAATATATAAAAAATAAGGGCATATAAGAAATTCTAAAAAATATATTGTCATAATACCTCTATTGTTGAAGCCAAAAATAGAAGAATTTCTAAGGGGGAAAGGATGTAGGGTAAAGAAAGTGCAAGTAGTGTTGGTTGAAGTGTCATTGCTAAGTTACTTCTAAAGCTAAGTGCCCACCATCATCTTTAGCTGTTTTGATTAACTTAATCCTTGGATGGATGGTGAGGTTTATGATAATTAATAAATATTAACATTCACATATGATTTTTATCATACTATAAATTTAATTATTTTTAATAAATTTATTAATTTTATAGTCCACTGTTTTCTCCTGGGGCAGCGCAACTGCAGCTTAAAAGCTGAGAAGCTGCAGCTATGTCAAACATAGCCTAAATTATAATCTATTTATATATCTAACACCTAATCTTTAGTTTTTTACATTTATACAAGTCAAATCTTGTATATCACATGAAAAGTATTATTATTTTAACTTTTAAAAGTGAAATATACATTTTCATGCAATATAGATAAGGGAGCCCTTAAGTAAAGATTGAACTTTAGGTATTAGATTTGTAAATACTAATAATTGAGGGATATCTATGTAAATGTCCCTTCTTTAAAATGCTTTAGGAAATTTGAAAGTCCGTTTGCCCCACTTGACGTGGATGGTCAATGATGCATCACACCATTACCACTTTCTCNTATACATTTTCATGCAATATAGATAAGGGAGCCCTTAAGTAAAAATTGAACTTTAGGTATTAGATTTGTAAATAATAATAATTGAGGGATATCTATGTAAATGTCCCTTCTTTAAAATGCTATAGGAAATTTGAAAGTCGCGTTTGCCCCACGTGACGTGGATGGTCAATGATGCATCACACCATTACCACTTTCGACAAAAGAAATAAAAGATGGGTTATTTACATAAATACCACCCAATTCTGATGTATTTGCATACTATATTTTGTTTTTTTTATACTTATACCTCTCAAATCTTTTATATTCATAAANGTCATTGCTAAGTTACTTCTAAAGCTAAGTGCCCACCATCATCTTTAGCTGTTTTGATTAACTTAATCCTTGAATGGATAATGAGGTTTATGATAATTATTAAATATTAACATTCACATATGATTTTCATCATACTATAAATTTAATTATTTTTAATAAATTTATTAATTTTATAGTCCACTAAATTATAATCTATTTATATATCTAACCCCTAATCTTTGGTTTTTTACATTTATACAAGTCAAATCTTGTATATCACATGAAAAATATTATTATTTTAACTTTTAAAAGTGAAATATACATTTTCATGCAATATAGATAAGGGAGCCCTTAAGTAAAAATTGAACTTTAGGTATTAGATTTGTAAACACTAATACTTGAGGGATATCTATGTAAATGTCCCTTCTTTAAAATGCTATAGGAAATTTGAAAGTCCGTTTGCCCCACGCGACGTGGATGGTCAATGATGCATCACACCATTACCACTTTCGACTAAAGAAATAAAAGATGGGTTATTTACATAAATACCACTGAATTCTGATGTATTTGTGTTGAGAAAATTAGGACGAAGAAAAACAGTAATCGACACAAATCCAGAAGAACACAAAGATTTAACGATGTTCGGCAAAGATGCCTATGTCCTCGAGAGCAGAGCGACGACCTCCTTTTCAATATTCAGAAAAGAGTGCAGAATATAATATTCAGCTCTCTCCAAGACCTATGATTACAAACATATTTATTTATAATTCTAGAGTAAACCCTACAGTACAATATGTAATTCTCAAATTACTCATGTATCGTATAGCCCCAACCCACATAACGTAACTTCCCGATTTGGACAGATTCTTCCGCTCCGCTCCGCTCTGTTCCAGCGTCTGTCCCTATATGGTATATGAGTCATACCGTAACAAATCTCCACTTTGGCGAATATCCAGCCTCTTAGGAGAAAAGATATTTGGGAGTTATATCTGCACCAATGTGGGTTGGGTCATCATGCTTTTGCTGCGCCCTTGCTGATCTCAACCCACTAAATTCTAAGAGACACACCGCTTTAATTCCAAGAGACATCTCTTCATTCAAAGAGACTCTAAATTCTTGTATTATGAGTCATACATAACAATTTGCATACTAGATTTTGTTTTTTTATATTTATACCTCTCAAATCTTTTATATGTCATAAGAAAAATCACAGCTTCAACTTTTAAATAATGAAATGCATCTTTATATGCATAAATAAAGTGATATATATATAAAAAAAAAATTTAGGCGTTGTATTTGCAAATAGATAGAATTGAATGGTATTTGTATATTTAAATCTTCCGAAAAGATTTAACGGTTCTTGCTTTCCTATCCATTCGGAAAGCGGCCAAAGTAGTTCTTTACAGCTGAGACTGTAAGAAAATAGTAACGAATTTTAGACTTCCCATATTTTACATCAAAAATTAGCATTAATAGGTGCACTGATCTTAAGGAAATCTGAGAGTCCAGAAGGAATAAGGTATGTTGAGTGACGACCAACCGACAGAATATCTGCAAGCCTAATCGTCCGACCGGATATAACAATAACGAAGCCCAAAACAATCACAGGGCCCGAGCGACTCAACCATAAAAGAGCAAGAGATAATTCGAGTTTATCATCATGAAGAAATTGATCCGAGGAAAAAGCTAATCCCTTGAATATTGTGGTTCCGTTAGGGACATCCAACTGTACTCTGAACATTATCAAGAATTAATAAGACAAGTTTTAGCCATCCATCATGATCTCTTCATGAAAGGGTGACTACATATTGGATTGCGGTGATTCACCCTTTGCCAAATTGCCTAGCATTGCTTTGCTGACAGCAGTTTCTCACTGAGGATTGCAAGTTGACAACCTGTCTAGACCAATCAATTGCCAAAGCATAGCCAACC
This sequence comes from Phalaenopsis hybrid cultivar, assembly GCA_002079205.1. Lineage (NCBI taxonomy): Eukaryota > Viridiplantae > Streptophyta > Magnoliopsida > Asparagales > Orchidaceae > Phalaenopsis > Phalaenopsis hybrid cultivar. Next base: position 99,878 of record JXCR01144990.1, on the reverse strand, counting down.
GAATCAGCTCTGCCGACCCCAAGCCAATTGAGACCGGTCGACCGGTAGCAAAGGCTCAAGTTAGATGACCAGACAAATCTCGCCAAGTCGAGGCCTTACTAGACTAGCCAATCAAGCACGTATGAAATGCCTAGAATATCCTATAAATTCACAACACACAAATCTATTTATGAATTTCCTTCATCCTGAGAACCGCTTCCGTGTAACCTTTACTCTGTGATTCTTCATGAATCCCTATGACTCCGATGATCCCGCTCGCTAAGTGCACGACTCGCGGATCTCGAATATGAATTGAAATCATATATAAAAATTGATTTTAGTTATCTCAGGATTAGACCTTAAACACTTTTAAATTTTCAATAATTGTCCTAAATGCTGATGCAAATCAAAATGGTATTGTGGATAAGCATTGGTTGTTGATTTTGATGTGATGATTGCTAACATTCTTCACCTGCCAATATCCATCAAGAATTGACCTCCAATCATTCAATTATAACATACTTTTTCGCAAGGAATATTTGTTCTTATGTATTAATATATCTAATATCAATATTTTAATTTTTTACACACAAATATATGATTTTACAAAAGCATTTTAGTAAGCTAGAAAATACATGTGCAAGATAAATAAGTTAATATCATAGTATTGCATGAATATTTAACATGCAAATATATAAAAGAAGGGAGAGTTAAAGGAAAAAAAACACTATCCAATCACAATTATCCACTACTTATCTAAAATTATAGAAATTCACTCTTCACTCTAGTTAAAGAAGATAGCTATAAAGTTTTGATTGAGCTATAAAGATCATACAAACTGCAACAACTGTGGGATAATAATTGGATCACAACGTTCACTAATGCAGATTATCAACCATTGCTGATATTTGTTGGTTCTAAGCTGCCATTAGAATAATNTTATGGAAATGCCGTACAGAGTTGGAAGATGAGTGCCGCTATAATCTTCCAAGAAATTCACACAAAAAAAGAAAGCTTTTTTAGGCATTCATGATTCAAAACTTTAAATATAATATTTTGATGATTTAAATTTATTTTTTTTTTAATAAAGCCAAAAAATTTAAAGGAAAATTTACACATTTAAGACTAAATCCTTATTTATTTACACATATCGAACATTTATACTTCAATTTTTAACATATATGATATATGTTACATTATTTATGTATGAAAAATGATATTTCACTTTCTAAAAATTAAAAATTATGATAATTGTGATGTGATATAAAAGATTTGGGGGTGAAAATATAAAAAAACACAAAATTTAAGTGTTTTATATGTAGTTATATAAGAATTGGATGGAATGCATCTAAATTCCCCAAAGTTAATCTATAATTTATTTTATTTGCAAAAATGAATGTGCATATGTATATATTAAATATTTGAACAATATTAATAGTATAGGGTTGATGTGATTATTTAATAACTCATATAATTTATATGGAACAACCATCAAGACATATAATAACTTAGCTTAAAATAGGAGGTGATGTATTCTTTTGGTGGATTGTAATGCACCACATTAACTCCTTGGAGAAAAAATGGTTATAGAATATAATTTTGCATGCTTCTTAATAGGCTATCCATATCTATTTAATTCAATTCACTTTTTTATGTCAATTGTACCAAAAAAGAATTTAACCACAAACTATAGCAAAGACAAAAGCATGCATGTATGCATAGAATAATTGGTAGCAAATGAGGATGATGCAAAGCCAATTCTTCTGACACTACATGTTAATATGAGGATTGAAAGAGGTGATGTTGAAGACATAAAATGAAGAAGATGATGATGATAGTTCTATGGGTTTTCATTACCAACATATCCATTGTATATGTTATCTCCATCATATGAAGCTAAACTACTAATTGAGTTCAATTCTTCATCTCCATTGGGTTAAAAGCAGCAATTAATGATATGAGAATGCACTTGTAACTACAATCCAATAAGAGTTGATTCTTGAAAGTGTCCCTAATGCCATGATTGCTGATATAGCTGCTTACTTTAAATCTTTCTCAATGTACAGAGAGAGCAAACTTTTTTAGAGTACATATGATTCAAATAATTTACATCCAGTTACAATGCAAAAAACCTTGCAGTGTTAGGTGAAAAATATAAAGAAAAATTTGCATATCTAATAACTTTAAGAAAGTATTTATAGATCTTATAAGATCATAAACATTGAAATTATAATTAAAGTAAAATTTATTGAATTTGACACTAATTTAGAATGAAGGAAATAACATTAGAAGTTAAGAGGTTCTATAAAATTGATATATATCAATAAAAAACTTGGTAATGTTGTGAGAAACCCTTCACATATATAAAAGAGTATCCTGAAGCACTCTCTTAAAAATTATTATTATATATGATCTTAATAATACAAATATAGAAAAATAAGTTGATATGTAGCTTAATAATTTAGGATATTTTAAGTATGTTTACTTTTGTATTTAAATATCAATAGAACATGTCCTAATACAATATATCAAAGCACTTTACATGTGGATGTGACTTATAATGCAAATTTTTGGATATGTATATAGTCATTTAAATTTACTAACAAAAAAAATAATTTTTTAATGTATTTCAGAGTTGGATTAAGAGATCCAATGGAGTTGGTAAGAAATTTTGTGATTATTTAATAGTTCATATACTATGTTGTAATAATGTTATCATTGTATTTGAGATATAATCCAAAAAATGGTTCCTTGAATGATGCATCATTATAATAAATGTGAAATATATCTTATTAAAGTATATTAAGGAAGCATTAAGCAAGCTCTTGACAATGGCACATACATTAATTAGTTATAGCATTAGCCAACTAAAATGCACGTTTTTTATGGCGATTTTGGCAGTGATACTATTTTGGGTATAAAAACATGTACACATAAAAGTTTCAAAGTGATGTGTCTTCCATGATCAAGTATTTCTCAGACCCTAAACCTTGATCAAATAAATCTTGATTTTATAGATAAAGTATGGTTGAGTTCATGCACTGAAAGCATATAAGAAATTCTAAAATAAATAAGAAAATATTGTCATAATATCTCTATTGGTGAAGCCAAAAATAGAAGAATTTCTAATGGGGGGAAGGATGTAGGGTAAAGAAAATGCAAGTAGTGTTGGCTGAAGTGTCATTGCTAAGTTACTTCTAAAGCTAAGTGCCCACCATCATCTTTAGCTATTTTTATTAACTTAATCCTTGGATGGATAGTGAGGTTTATGATAATTAATAAATATTAACATTCACATATGATTTTTATCATACTATAAATTTATTTATTTATAATAAATTTATTAATTTTATAGTCCACTGCTTCCTCGACAGCAGCTTCCTGGGGCAGCGCAACTGCAGCTGAAAAACTAAGAAGCTGCAGCTGCGCCAAACAAAGCCTGAATTATAATCTATTTATATATCTAACACCTAATCTTTAGTTTTTTACATTTATACAAGTCAAATCTTAGAGATCACATGAAAAGTATTATTATTTTAACTTTTAAAAGTGAAATATACATTTTCATGCAATATAGATAAGGGAGCCCTTAAGTAAAAATTGAACTTTAGGTATTAGATTTGTAAA
>JXCR01144990.1:81698-95906 GCA_002079205.1 Phalaenopsis hybrid cultivar | reverse complement strand
ATATATATATATATATATATATAATTTGCATTAATAGGTGCACTGATCTTAAGATCTGAGAGCAGAAGGAATAAGGTATATTGAGTGACAACCAACCGACAAAATATCTGGAAGCCTAATCGTCCGACCGGATATAACAATAACAAAGCCCAAAACAATCACGGTGCCCGAGCGACTCAACCATAAAAGAGCAAGAGATAATCCGAGCTTATCATCACGAAGAAATTGATCTGAGGAAAAAGTTAATCCCTCGAATATTGTGGATCCGTTAGGGACATCCAACTGTCCTCCGAACATTATCAAGAGTTAATAAGACAAGTTTTAGCCATCCATCACGATCTCTTCATGAAAGGGTGACTACATATTGGATTGTGGTGATTCGCCTTTTGCCAAATTGCCTAGGTTTGCTTTGCTGACAGCAGTTTCTCATTGAGGATTGCAAGTCGACGGCCTGTCCAGACCAATCAATTGACAAAGCATAGCCAACCGAATCAGCCCTGCCGACCCCAAGCCAATCGAGACCAGTCGACCGATAGCCAAGGCTCAAGTTAGATGACCGGACAAGCCTTGCCAAGTCGAGGCCTTGCTAGACTAGCCAATCAAGCAGAAAAGCATCTGAGCTCTAGGCCCACACATATGAAATGCCTAGAATATCCTATAAGTTCACAACACAAATCTATTTATGAATTTCCTTCATCCTGACAACCGCTTTCGTGTAACCTCTACTCTGTGGTTCTTTATGAATCCTTATGACTCCGATGATCCCGCTCGCTAAGTGCACGGCTCGCGGATCTCGAATATGAATTGAAATCATATATAATTATCTTAAAACTTCTAAGTTGCAATAAAAATTGATCTTAATTATCTCAGGATTAGGCCTTAAACACTTTTAAATTTTCAATAATTGTCCGAAATGCTGATGCAAATCAAAATGGTATTGTGGATAAGCATTAGTTGTTGGTTTTGATGTGATGATTGCTAACATTCTTCACCTGCCAGTATCCATCAAGAATTACATGTGGGATGATGTCGACCTCCAATTATTAAATTTAGGGCTGTAAACGAGCCGTGCTTGAGCAAAGCCTGCATGTGGGATGATGTCGACCTCCANTAAACACTTTTAAATTTTCAATAATTGTCCGAAATGCTGATGCAAATCAAAATGGTATTGTGGATAAGCATTGGTTGTTGGTTTTGATGTGATGGTGGCTAACATTCTTCACCTGCCAATATCCTTCAAGAATTACATGTGGGATGATGTCGACCTCCAATCATTCAATTATAACATACATTTTCGCAAGGAATATTTGTTCTTATGTATTAATATATCTAATATCAATATTTTAGTTTTTACACACAAATATATGATTTTACAAAAGCATTTTAGTAAGCTAGAAAATACATGTGCAAGATTAATAGATTAATATCATATAATTGCATGAATATTTAAAATGCAAATATATAAAAGAAAGGAGAGTTAAAGGAAAAAAAAAACACTATCCAATCACAATTATCCACTACTTATCTCACTCTTCTCTCTGATTAAAGAAGATAGCTATAAAGTTTTGATTGAGCTATAAAGACCATACAGACTGCAACAAGCGTGGGATAATAATTATATCACAACGTTCACTAATGCAGATTAGCAACTATTGTTGATATTTGTTGGTTCTGGGCTGCATTAGAATAATGTGTATTTTGCCCTTAACTTCCTCTCCCGTTACATTGATATAAAATTTTGGGATGAATTATTTTTGATATATTTAGTCACAATCTCTAAACATTGTGTGATGGTTTGATTCGATTTCTTTATTTATAGATTATTTTTGTAAATAATTAATTAAATTAACAACCTCGGAGCTGAATGTTATTAATTTTATTGGATTCATCTGATTATGGTTTGGAGCAGCAGCAGCTTCTCAGCTTTTTAGAAAAGCTGAGAAACTGTAACTGCCCCACAATATTGCTACAGAGAAGTTGGCTGTCTGTTTGTTACAGTTGTGTGAAAACAGCTGTGGAGCATTTGTTTTTGAAAAAAATGATCATTCGACCACTGTTTAGTAAAATTGTTTAAAACAGAACTGTGACAGTCACATATTTGATACTTCAGAAGCAGAATTTCAATTTAAACCAGAATAAAAGTTCAGATACACAACTCATGTAAGAGTGAGTACTAAAAGGGCGAAAGAAAAAGAAAACAAACTAATAAAATTATAAGTAAAATAATGATGATATTATTTTTAACATGAAGACAATGTATGTCTCACCTAAACTGTCATCAAAAGCAGAAATTTGCAAACCAACATTATAATAGATAAAGTACATATGACTATAAATTAATAAGATATAACATGTGTGCTTAAAATATTTTTTACATAAATAATAAATTACACTGTATTTTAAATAATTTACAAATAATCCAATCACCCTCCAACTAACGGTTCAGTGCTTTGTTCTTTAAGGGTTGTCATTTCATTTGCACCTTCCCCTTCTTTCATACAAATAATAGAATGATCATTGTCATTTCGTGGCCAAGTCATGCCACATAACACCATCCACACCCATGACACCATGCCACATAACACCATGCCAACCTACATGCACAACCTAAAGGAAAAGCAACTCCAAGCCGCATCTAAAATTATTTTTTTTTCTTGTTTTTATTGTTGGATCCTCATGCAGAGACCAACAGAACCAAGCTAAGATAGTGTCTCAGTNAAAATAGAATAAAAATTATTAAATTAGATTCAAATGATATTTTAATATAAATAATAATTTTTAAATTTTGCTCAAATTTTTATTGTCTTATGGCTATATGATTAGGGTTGTTAAAAGGACTCTTTGTTCGTGAACAGCTCATGATCGGCTCGTTAAGCAAACAAGCCGAACACGAACACACTTTTTGAGCTCGAAATATAAACGAGCCTAACACGAACCCTAAACACGAGCTGAGCATGGCTCGCTCGTGTTCAACTCGTTTACACCCCTAGGTGCATATCAACCCTTTGAGGCTTATAAACTTCTAAGGTCTTTGGCGTGCATGTGCCTCCTGAGGCTTGTAAACTTTTAAGGTCTTTGATGTACCTGTGCTTCATGAGGCTTGTAGCTTTCTGAGATTTTTGATGTATATGTGTCTCCAGAGGCTTGTAGCTTTTTTAGGTCTTTGATGTACCTATGTCTTCTAAGGCCTGTAGGAGTCTGAGGTTTTTGATGTATCTGTGCCTTCTAAGGTCATTGAGTGGAGAACTTTTCCACCATTTGCTCTCGTGAAGTTTTTCTAGAGAGGACCCTCTCCACTACTAGTTTCCCATCGAGACTTGTCTCTTGGGTGGGTTTGCCTTCTAGGGGCATGGTGGCTTTCTATTGAGTCTTCCCTCCTCGGCTCGATTTCCATGAGTATCGTATTTTTCTATTGAGCCTTACCTCTTTGGTTCAAATTTGAAGGGTGTGGTAGCTTCCCATCGAGACTTACCTCTTGGGCTTGACTTACCGGAGTATCGTATCTTCCTATCGAGTCTTATCTCTTGGGCTCGAGTTCGAGGGCATGGTTAGGAACCTTGTTTACCACTGCGAATCTTCAAATTTTCCCAGGTCATTAGTCAAAGCATGTTTATTTGACGTTGTAGCATATGTTGGAACATATTTGAAAAGAGAATTCATTAAAGATGTAAGACTCATCTTAGATTGTTTAGCTGAAGACTTTAGACGACGTTAACCTGGAGTAAAAAAAGTTTTATGAAATTTGCTGAAAATGGTTGACTTATCCAAGGTTGTTAGTCAAAGCTTCTGTTTTATGACCATAATATGTTATGGAAGAGATCGAAAGAAAGAAACCCACCAAGAATTTTTGACCTATCTGATGTTGTTAATCGAAGCTATTGCTTGACGATTGTAGCCTGTGTTGGAAGAAGTTGAATCGAGTCCCTCTATGATCGATTAAGCCCAGAATGAGGTGTCATAGATGCTCTATGTTTTTCGAGACTAGGGCGTAGGTCGCAATGGACCATATGTTTTCTTAGAAAAATAGTTACAATCATACTCAAGAATATTATTTGACAACTTGTTAGTTGGTGCTTTTGAATCTTTTGTCCCCCAACGAGAAGCGTTTTCCACATGAACTTGTTAAGCAACCCATGTATCGAGCCTTAAAGTGATCGTAATGATTTGGTTGAAGAGAAAGTTCATTACGGTGAAAGGATGCTGATGAAGTAATATTTACGATGAAGATTGCCCCCAAACTAGGAGTGATTTTCAATGTCTTGTTGTCTGAATGAAATGTGGGATGAATACTCTATCACAATTGTGCCTAGCACGTTAACGTGAATGGCCTTTCAAGACCACGGTGAAGGTTGCCCCCAGCCTGGAAGAAGTTGTGAAAAACTTTGAGTTTGAATAGATGCGAGAAGACAACCACACTACAATCGTGCATGGGACATTGACGTGAACGGAATGACCTTTTGAGACTCCAGTGAAGGTTTCTCTTCCACATCGAAAGATGCTCCAGAGATGTTCTTTAAGATGCAAAAGGAGGTTTCTTCATAAGTTAGATGATGTACATCATTAGAAAATGATGTTGGGGCTCAGCGTCTCAGAGTTGAAGACAATGTCGAACTGATGTCAAATTGATGTGTGCTAGAAGATTCTTGCGATAGAGTAATAAATTATCATCTTAATGTTGCACGAAAATCTAGCACACACTCAGAAGAATAAAACAACCAGTAGTAACACCAAATTTTTTTGCGTGGAAAACTCGTAAAGGGAAAAAATCATGGGATTTGGCTCAGTTGAATATATTTACTATAAACTGAAGGCTACAAGTACAACCCTTGTCCCATAGGCGAGAAATGGTTACAAGTCTCCCGAGTTACAATGTCAATACACGGAGAAATTTGTCATAAGAAATGAGCGGCGATTGATTGTGACCGATGGCCGACAAGTGGGGGTCGACGGCGGTCGATGGTGGCAAGAGAGATGCTGCACTTCGGCTCCTTCTCAAAGTTTCAAGCTCTTCCTCAGACGTCAACTCCCTCTCTCATGAGGGGTGGGGCTATATTTATAGAGTCTCAGTTGTGATTAATGAAAAAATATGAACCACTCTGATCGAATTATCCGGAGAGGTTCCCTCAATCAGACGACATTTGATGAACGTTTGGGAGCCTTAACGATATCGAAATTGGTGATCTTGGTTTGTTTAATTTGACTTGTTGTGACACTCGATTTGACCTTGAGCTAGCTTACCACATTTGGTGTCCCTCTGACTTTTCAAATATTTCTAAAAAACTTCCAAGAGTGATTTAATGACTTGATCTGAGCTTGGTTTAACTTAGATTGGATCAATTTTAATATCGTTGGGTTGGCCTCGTCGAGACGGCCAGTTTGGTTATAAGTTTGAATATTTCTTGCTCAAAAAATTGTCTCAAAATCTGTCATGCCTTGAGATTCATATTGGATGTCGGAAATTTGTTGATGGCGTATCAAAGAACATAAACTTTCACATGAAATTCATAAAATATAACCTAAAAATAAATTTTATAATGATCTTCATCTTACTCTTGATTGTTAGAACTCCTTGATTAGCTGTAATTCTTTTTAGATTGAGCACTTGTGATTAATTTTTGTTCATATGACAAACATCCAATGCCACATCAGTTTAGAGTGTAATAAAAGGGTGATGACATAGATATTTTATAGAAGAAGAGGCAACAAGAGGAAAGCAGCAAATGAAACACAATTTCAAACGCTTTAACAACTTACAATCACAAAGTGAGTTACAATTTCAAACGGAATAATTACAAATTTCAAACTTTCACAAAGATTTAAAGAGTAAGGAGTGACAAGAAAAAAGATACACTTGTATCATTCCCACAATAAAACATATCTCAATCTTCAAAACATAAGAAATTGAGATTCGAGCCACACAAAAAATGTAAAAAAAAACACCCAAAAAAACCCCCAACACTAACACACAAAATTTGCAAGCCAGCAAAAAAAAAGCAAGAAAACACACAAATTTAATTAACAAAAACTTACAAATATAATTAACAAACCCAAACTATTTTGAATCAAATATTTGATTTTCCCATCAGTAAGATTCACTTGAGCTAGAGCTAGAGCTTGAGCTTGAACTTGGATCAGACTTTTCAAATTTCTTCTTCTCAATCTTCACTGATGGTGGAGCACTAGAACTAGGATCTTCAGAGCTTGCCTCCTTTCCCTCTGTTCTTCTATTAATTTGATCCTCACTGGAACCTTTTTCCCCAGTAATTGCTTCATTAAAAGCCACTTCTGAAAAAGTGGAATCAACATCTTTCTCAGATTTTTCTTCTTGAACTAACTGCTCCGAAACATCATCCGACTTAGTCTTCTGTGAGAGAGGTTCAGTTAAAAAAGTAGATCCTTTGCTACCTTCTTGATTCACTGTCTTCGAAGATGGATCGGTGAGCTCAACAGATATTGCTTCAGGAACTATTATACTTTGTTCAATCTGTACATCTTCCAGAGCTTTTGCTTCGATAACTAACATCTCTGAATTCTTCTCTGCCTCGGAACACACATTATCCTCTACTTCGTGGCTTGGATGAATCTCCCTTGGCTCCATATCAACTGGAAGAGAAGGGGAACTCCCATGAACTCCTGCATAGACAACTGAGAATGGTGATTGTATGTTGCCAGTAGATTTTTCTTCAAGTACTTTAAGCTCTAAATGCTTATCAGCAGCAAGAAAGCTCTCCCCTTCCGAATCGAAAGATTTTGATTCGAGAGAGAACAATTCTAGTTTATCAACTGCGTTGAGAGGTCTCTCTATGACAGCATCATGATCCGGTTGAAAATTCTCAAACTCAGGCAGACTTTGCTGAACAGGATCTGCTTCAATTTCATGTTCACAAACTGAGTTCAGATTTTGGGAAGATTTTGTTTCAAGAGATAAAATGTCGGAATCATTCTCTGCTCCATGAGAAATCACATGGGGAACCTCAGAAGTTCCCGCAGCATCAGGATAGTCTGAAGAAGAAAACTTATCAAACAATCCTTCAATAACGTGCTTCAAAGTCGAGCTTGTTTCTTCAGCAGATCCATCTTTGGATCTCAGAAGACCTCCTTCAGAAGATGGTTTGAAACCAGAATCAATATCCTCAACAAATTTTGCATCAAGAACCAATAGTTCTTGATCAATCTGAGTCTCAGGAGACTTCAAAGACTTCAAATTTACAACCTCACTGTCAATCAGATTCACCAATGACGCGGGATAAGCTTGAGAAGTCAGCTTATCAAGATCCACATTAGTTTGTTCAAAAGCAGAATCAGTATCCTCAGAAGACTTTCCTTCAAGAAGCAGTAATTCTTCCACTACCTCATGATCTTGATTAGTCTTACTAAGCTCCGAATCAATTAGAGAAGAAGTAAGCATAGAAGAAACCTCTTCAGTAACTAGCTGGAAAGCTAATTGTATGTCTTTAGCAGACCTTTCTTCAAGAACAAACAGCTCAGACGAATTCTCAGAACCAGTTGAACTCGGTTCCATGACTTCAAAATTAGGGTGATTCCTAAAGGAGGATTTCGTGAGACTCTCTTCAGCAGCCTGCTTGAAAGCTGAATTTATATTTTCAGCGGATTTTGCTTCAAGAACCAGTAAACCTGAAGTTTTCTCTGCCTCAGGAGATATAGATTCCACAATAGTATCAACTGGATGGTTCGCCATGGGCTCGGGATTGAGCAGAGGAGAGGTAGACTCGTTGACAACAGTTTCATTAACATTTTTGAAAGCTGAGTAAATATCTTCAACAGATTTGGCTTCAAGAACTAGTAACTGTGAATCGGTATTCTCTATCTCAAAGCCTCTGCTGGATATATCAGCCTTAATTTCAAATTCTGGTGAAGTTTCAGCCTCGGAAATCACCGAGGGATACAAGATCAAGCTGGAAGTAGAAGAAATGACAGATTCAACATGATCGGCCTTAATTTCAGAAAATTGTGTCTCAGCAGAATCAAATCCACATGCGTCAACCAAAGTTAAGTCAGATTTGCAGCCATCCAAGGATGACTGGTCACCATTAAGCTGCAAATCAAGATGGGGAGAGATGGAAATATCAAAGTCTCTTCCATCCTTTATCAAAGCTGAACTCAAGTCACCAGCATTTTGCCTGGCGAGAGTTAAAAGCACTTCTTCTTGAATTACTGCTTCTATTTCTTGGTCCTCCATATCAAAACTTCTCAACCCAACAGAACTCTCTGTTACTAATTTTTCAGTAATTGTCTCAGAAAAAGGAGCCACTACTGATTCTTTAGAGAGTTCTTGTTGGAAAATGGAATCAAGTTCTTCAGGAGAATAGGATTTAAGAACATTAAGCTTAGGATTGTAGACTGTCAATTCTTCAACAGGTGCCATTGCTGAGGACCAATATCCCGAATCTGTTAGTTCTTCTTGGTTTAACAAGATTAAATCCATCTCATCTGGGCTGGTCAAATTAGCAGAGATAGGTTTGTTTTCAGACATTTCAACAACATTGGCAGATCTTAATTCAGAATCTTTTTCACTGCAAACAAACCAGCTATCTGACTGTGACTCCTCGTTAAGAAATTCCTGAGATTTCAGTTCTTCAACCCTAAAGTCACCAACTGCATCCAACTCTGTGAGTAAATGCTCATCAAAGATTTGTAAGTCTTTAAATTCAACATTCAAATCCCCGTGTTCTGAACGAAAATCATTAAGAATCCTCGAGGTGGCATTCTGATTGATCCGTAATTCACTCATAATGATGTCTTGGGAATCACTATTATCATCATTATATGTACAATCGGCCTCAGATTTCATCTTAAATTGATTTGAGAAATCCATGCTGTCAACCAATTCCCCCATGACCAATCCAGTGAACAGATCATCATCAGCTGAAACATGACTGGGATTCTTGGAAGGTTTACCTTCATTGCCTTCAGCTTGAGCTGCTTCTTTCGATTGATAATGCAAAGAGACAACTTCTTGGCCAACATTTGATAGATCAACATCAGATCTATCAGGTTTCTGCAATCCACTACAAGCCAATGTTGTATTGGTCTGAAACAAGCTCATACGCTCTTCTTCAAATTTGAAATCTTCTGAATTCTCCTCAAGAATGGGCTCTAATTCTGAATTATTTACCCGGAATTCCTCAAGGTGAGTTCCAAAAGAAGTTTTCTTATCAAAATCCATTGATTGAAGCTTCTCCTCTCCTTCTATTGGAGGAGAACAACCAAAAAATGCAAGTCTGGGCTCATTAGCAGCATCCACTGAAGATGGACTAGAGAAAGGAACTCTCCTTAACAATGAGGCTTGATCGGCAAAATCTTCATCAATTTCCTTTGATACAGATATATTTTCATCCAAAAGATTCATATATGTGGAAAATTCCACAGTTTCTCCATTGTTAGATGTTGAGTTTTGTTTTGCACTTCCTTCAAAGACCATGGATTCAATCACTTCAAAAGCCATGCTTTCTTCAAATGCATTTGCAGCATCTTCTTGCACAAGGGACTCCACCGTAGAAACAGAATGAAGATTTCCTCCACCTGCATATAACAAAGCTCCATCATTGTCTACAACTCTCCTGCATTCACTTCATGTAATATGAGAGAATCAGATTAGATTGAGAAATGAGATTTACCTGTAGAAACCAGTATTTCATCTGGCACAGAAATGCTGGCAAGAAAATTTCCGCTTCCTGAGGGACTAGAATCATAGATGGGTACAGAAGCTTGATTATTATCAACCCCCACAGTTTCACAAATTAGGTGACTGGAAGTAAAATCAGAAGATTGCAAGAACTCAATGGATCCCTTTGAAACACTGTTAATCTGCTCCTGAGTTTCTACTACTTCAACAAGTCTCTTCTCAGTACTTTCTAATGAAGAAAATAAGTTCAAATCATCATGCTTCTCATTAACTACTTCATGATTCTGGAAAAATTGTATTTCTTCAGTGGTTTTTTTAACAATATCTGAAACATCAATACCTGCAGAAGCATTTGGATCAACAGAATGACCATCGCCACCCAACTCAGATTGAGAGTCAACTAAATCATCACCACAGAACCGGCTATATTGTACAGTAGGGTTACTATGATGAGGTGGAAGCAGGGTTTCTTGTTCAGTAGGAACCTTCCGATCTTCCCCATCAACTGCTGAAGAAACCGTGTCTGAAGCATCAACAAAACTTGACTTTGTGTCAGTTTCTTCACTTTGCTGATTATGGAAATCAATATGGTCGTTACCTTCTGAATCCATCTTCTCTGCAGCAACATAGGGATTCAATCTAGAAGAACCAAGCTTCTCATGTATAAGATTACTAGGAGGAAATACTGAACGAGAAACAAAGCTCTCATGTCTTCTAAAAAGGTAACCCTTTTGGGAAGGCAATTCAAACTCCGGTTGGCACGAAGTCTCACCTGCAAGGCCATTATTAATATCTTCACTGCCACATGGAAAATCAAAAGGATTTTGCCGGCGCAGCAGAACCGAAGGAGCTGAACCAGGAATAGGTGGCATTACTTCAGATTCATCCAAGTCGTGGAGAAGATCAAAAGGATTTCCCCTTGGAGCAAAAATAGGAGGAATCTGACGATGGAAGAGGGATAATCCATCCATTTTAGTTTCATTACCGGGCAAGTCAATCAAATCCTTCTCATATATTATAATTTGATTCTTCCTTGCTCTTCTCCTTGCAATCAAACTCTCCAATCTTCGATTCCTTTCCAAATCAGAAGAACCGAGATCCATAACATTTTTCTGGTCATCTGCAGTCCATGTAACAACCGTGTTGCCTTCATCCTTGCCTTCAGATTTGCATTCATCTTCCTTCTCCACACTTTCATCATCGGATTCTTGATGCAGGGAGAGCTCTGAATCAGAATTATCTGCAGATTTTGGATCATTATGAAGAGTTTCTGAATCTAAAAGTGGGGAAAGCTCATCAAGCATTGGAAGGATGTCAGTCATTGAAGCATCAGGAGATGAACTCTCTGCCTGATCAGATTCAGAGTCTGAGCTAGCATCACGTATAGTAATAGGTTGCCAAGGCGAGCCTAGAGAAGAATCAAGCCAGTCATCCAATGGAGGCCTTTTGATCTTCACCATAAGACCTTCAACTCCTTCACAAACACTATCAGCAACTTCACTTGTTCTCCGGTTAGATTTCGATTGCTCTTTCATAAAAAATTCCAAATTCTCCATAATTTTATTCTGTTCCTCGACCGAGGCCAAGAAATCAATTCCTCTTTCTTCGTCAACATAATGAGCTGAATCTTTGGAAATCCTTTCCTCAGTTCCAACTCTATTATCAACAAAGTCCCCTAATGTAAAGCTCTCATCTTTCTTGGCAAAGAAGTCATCAGAAGAGTTTTGTACTTTCAGGGAGGAAATATTCATATTGATATTGTCATCTTCTTCTATCTCAGGTAGATTTGGTTCACCATAACTTAGGAGAATTCCGAGGAGGAGCGCAGTGCAAAAAAGAACAGGAAAGAAAGAAACAAGGAAAGCAAATAGAGAAGGATAACAACTGTACAGGAGGAACAAGGAAAAGGAAAAGCTTGCAACAAATGGATGTCTGTAAGTAAATTTGTAAGCAGATTTGAGGGAAAACAAGAGATATTTTCTGACATATACTACAACTTCTTTCACCTTCACCTCCATATCTTCTGTTCTGTGAGCTTTTGCTTCTGTCAATTGAATGAAAATTTCAAAAAATGTACTCATAAGCAACTCATAAACGGACTGTTAGAGAAAGAAAACAAGCATTCCAAGTTTGAAGAATAAAGAGGAAATAAAACATTAGTTGAAATATGATAATATGATAATACCCAGCAAGATTACTTAACAAAGTAAAAAACTGAGAAAAATTCAGATTAAGCATCGCAACAGATCAGTCAAGCTTGAATCTATTTGCAGAGCATCAAAATCCAACCACTTTGAAGGAAAATATAATCATAAACTCCTGTCAAATCCTTTACCAGAAAGATTTTAGGTGAAACCCTCCGCAATACAAATAAAAAACTCTTTTCACAAACGATCAGAGACTTTTCTTAGATCTTAACAAGTAAAACGATCATCCAAACATATCAATTGGGCGACACTTCAAAAACGGATCAGAACGCAAATATCTTCCAATATAAAAACCATTTTAAAATGCGAAACCAATCAGGACACAAGAACGAGCCAAACATGAGATTTTTCCTGTCAAACATAATCAAATACAAGGAATTGATGTGACACTCACAGAGATCCGATGCAAAAGAGCTGAATCCCGCCACTTGTGTTCTTCCTCCTGGATTTATTGCTCTGCGATTATCCATGGAATAAGTGCACCGTAGAAGGCTGAGAAAAAGACGGAGAAAGGGAAAGAGGGAACAGGGGTTTCCTTCATTGAAGAATGTAAAGGCTTTAATGGGGTCCTCGCCCCTCGCTCCTCGCCCAGTTGGTTTGGAGGAGTTGAAGGAGCATTCTTCCATACGCGGAAGAAACTTTACCTTCACCCGGCATTTGCACGAAAGAGGAATTCGGATGACCCACCGAGCTCCATTACAACACGATTCGTCGGCTTTATGCTGTTTTATGGAAATGCCGTACAGAGGTGGAAGATGAGTGCCGCTATATAATCTTCTAAGAAATGCACACAAAAAAAGAAAGCATTTTTAGGCATTTATGATTCAAAACTTTAAATATAATATTTTGATTTTTTAAATTTAAATTTTTTTAAGAAAAGCCAAAAAATTTAAAGGAAGATTTACACATTTAAGACTAAATTCTTATGTATTTACACATATTGAACATTTATACTTCAATTTTTAACATATATATCATATATGTTACATTATTTATGTATGAAAAATGATAGTTCTGTTTCTAAAAATTAAAATTGCGGTAATTGTGATGTGATATAAAAGATTTGAGCGGTAAAAATATAAAAAGACACAAAATTTAAGTTTTTTATATGTAGTTATATAAGAATTGGATGGAATGCATGTAAATTCCCCAAAATTAATCTATAATTTATTTTATTTAAAAAAATGAATGTGTATATGTATATATTAAATATTTGAATAATATTAATAGTATAGGGTTGAAGTGAGTATTTAATAACTCATATAATTTATATAGTACAACCATCAAGACATATAATAACTTAGCTTAAAATAGGAGGTGATGTATTCTTTTGGTAGATCGTAACGCACCACATTAATTCCTTAGAGAAAAAATGGTTATAGAATATAATTTTGCATACTTCTTAATAGGCTATCCATATCTATTTAATTCAATTCACTATTTTATGTCAATTGTACCAAAAAAGAATTTAACTACACTTTATAGCAAAGACAAAAGTATGCATGTATGCATAGAAGAATTGGTAGCAAATGAGGATGATGCAAAGCCAATTCTTCTGACACTACATATTAATATGAGAAATGAAAGAGGTGGTGTTGAAGACATAAAATGAAGAAGAAGATGATGATATCTCTATGGGTTTTCATTACCAAAATATCCATTGTATATGTTATCTCCATCATATGAAGCTAAACTACTAATTGAGTTCAATTCTTCATCTACACTGGGTTAAAAGCAGTAATAATGATATGAGAATGCACGTATAAATACAATCCAATAAGAGTTGATTCTTGAAAGTGTCCCTAATGCAATGATTGTTGATATAGCAGCTTATTTTAAATCTTTCTCAATGTACATAGAGTCTAAGAAAACTTTTTGAGAGTACATATGATTCAAATAATTTACATCCATTTACAATGCAAAAAAAACTTTCAGTGTAATGTGAAAAATACAAAGAAAGCTTTGCATATCTAATACCTTGAAGAAAGTATTTATAGATCTTATAAGATCATAAACATTGAAATTATAATTAAAGTAAATTTATTGAATTTGATACTAATTTAAAATGAAGGAAATAATATTACATGTTAAGAGGTTCTATAAAATTGATATATATCATTAAAAAGACTTGGTAATGTTGTGAGAAACCCTTCACATATATAACAGAGTATCCTGAAGTACTCTCTTAAAAATTATTATTATATATGATCTTAATAATACAAATATAGAAAAATAAGTTGATATGTTGCTTAATAATTTAGGATATTTTAAGTATGTTTACTTTTCTATTTAAATATAAATAGAACATGTCCTAATACAAGATATCAAAGCACTTTACATGTGGATGTGACTTAT
>JXCR01144990.1:47469-63369 GCA_002079205.1 Phalaenopsis hybrid cultivar | reverse complement strand
GCTTTCTTTCTGATAATCTCTGCAATTTCAGTTGATTTTTTTGTGTTTTCATTGGAAATTATTTGATTAAAACTCAAATAAATGATTTGCAGCTTTTTCATTTGCACATTATTGTACGCCGGGGTTGCAGTGATGGGATTTTTCTTATTTGGAGAATCAACTCAACCTCAGTTTACTCTTAGTATGCCACATGGATTCGTAGTTTCTAAGATTGCTGTTTGGACGACGGTAATAACATATTATCATCACTTTTTCAGCCAAGTCATATATTTTTTTTTCTCCTTTTTGCTTCATTTTTTAAAAAAAAATTGGAGTTCATGTTTTTTAGGTTAATTAGAGAAAGTAAAAGCGCAAAATTTTGCATATTATATATCACAATCAGGCTCAAGAGTTTGGTATTACTGTGGTAGGACTAAAGAGACATACTATTCTAACATTTACGTCATCCAAAATATAACTTAAACAATTAAGAGTGGCTAAATATCAACATTTTTAATTCATATCCCAAAAGTGTAGCGGTAGGAATTTTCCTAAACCCATTGCATCTTAACCAAGATGGGACGATAATAATTTTTTTATAACATATTTATTTTTAAGCAAATAAGTTGAGTATCGACTGGGGTATTCCCTAGATCTCCCGTTATCAAAATAGGAAACATCCAATTTATTATTGCTTAATGAAGAAGAGTAGTAAGCCAAAACATTTTTCCTTTTTATTCTTAAAAAAGGAGGTTATTGCATGTGGGCGAAGCCACTACAATAGTGTCAAAAAAAGTATCAGGTATAATATTTGGTTCAGTGGCCTTAGACGCCACACCAAGGGTCCCATGTGATTCCGCGGGCGGCTCTACAGCCTGCACAACAGATGGTAGATACCCCGACCTCATAATAGACCGACAGGTAAACCTTGGTCTCCTACTATGATGACCTCAATGGTAATTAAAGTTGATAAATTATTGCATCTCTTTCTTGGACTTCCGAGAGATTCGAGGAAGAAATTTCTATCCAGAAATAGAACATTTTCTTCTTAAAGAAAAAACCGCTCCAATGATCTTCTTGGTTAGAAGATCTGTAGTAGCATCATCAGTCGGCTCATACGCTACACCAAGGATCCCATGTGACTCATCAGTTGGCTTTACGACATGCACAAATGGTGGTAGATATACTGACCTTATAATGGACCGACGTGTAAACCCTACCCTAATCTTCTACTATGATAATCTCGGGTAAGGAAAGTAGAGAAATTCTTGCATCACGGGGGATTCGTTCCACATGAATTATTACCGATACTTCGAAGGCTCTTAGGCCCATCATTTCTCTTTCTCTCTCTCTTTCTCTCTCTCTCTCTCTCCCCCTCTTTATTTACACTCTCGATCTTAGATGTAATTCATGGAAAAATCTGGGTTCAACACCTTAAAAGATACTGTGAGCGTGGAATCATGCCACAGACAAGAAGAGGGGTGACTCAAGGAGATCTCTCACCTCGGGAAGTTGGCGACAACATGAACCGCACCCTTGAGTTTGTTACTCAACAGATTAACGAACTCAAAGAGCAAATGATGGAGGTAATCAAAAGTGCACTCACCTCAGAATGAATACGAATGCCACAACCAGTGACATCTCATCACTAGCAAAGGAAAACCACCCTGAATACTCTAAGGATCTCTCCTTTCCTTGAATCAGAACAAAACACACACTATCTATATAGCATGGATTTCACACCGCTTGAACATCACATGCATGAACGCATGAAGTAGCGCAAACCACATAGCTTGAGAACTCCTTTTCCCAACAAATTTTTGAAGTTGAACCGTTTGAGTGCTTCAAGATTTCGACACTAAAACTCTGTCGGGGACGGCTAGACCCTAACGATCATATTGTCTCATTTAAGTCGACGATATGCTTGCTAAAGACTAGCGACACACTCAAATGTTGCATGTTCTTCACAACACTCAGGGAGTTGGCTATTTGATGGTTCAATGCTTCGCCATTAGGGGTGATCACCTTCTTTGTGGACTTTAGAAGAATTTTTTATAGCTCAGTTCGCCAAAGCACACTAGCCTAAAAACTCTCAGACCTTCCATCTGCGCCAAGGGCAGGGTGAATTCTTATGCACCTTCATAACTCATTTTCAGATGGAAATGTTGGAATTTCGAGATCTCGAACCCAGGGTTGAACACATTGCCCTAGGGTAAGGACTTAAGGAGGGACCAATCTGTTGTGCCTTAGGCCTACAATGACCTAAAATGTTGGTCGAGCTGTTGGAGCTGACCAACAATCACTTATTCACATAAGAGAATAACTCCTATAAAGATAGGGGCGCTTGATCGATACCCCCCGAAGAGAAGCTCTCATGGAAAAAAGTTGGAAGTAACGTGGCAATACCCCTCTCCAAAAATAGTATCTTGTTATCAAGGTGGATATATGGAAATTGTTATTGGATCAAGCTTCCCCGCTTCCTCGTCATAAACTGTGAGAACCTATATTATCCGATCCTCACAACGATGTAGTGGGGCAAGTTTTTGATCACAAGTAAAACATAACCCCTTTGCTCGCTTCTCTTGAATCTCTGTCTTTGTAAGACACTTGAAGTTGACCCCTGGACGGGTTCGCATTTCTCCTCCGGCTCTCCCCCTGAAATGAAATCATATGAGTCCTCGGTGTCATGGTCATCAAGATACTCTTGTGTAATTCTCCCATGGTGCTGCTTCTGCTGGCCTTCATGTTGTTCCTGCTCTTCACCATATGGGCTGACTCTATCATCTCTCCCAATCCCCGCGGTCTCAGCAATTGGAGTGTTGCACGTAAGTAAGGTTTTAAACCTTCATGAAATTCTCCTCTAATACTACTTTAGAAATCCCCCTCAGTCATTCCGACAGTAGCTGAAATCTCTCGCTATACTCCATGATAGACCCTTCTTGAGTCAATGCAAAGAATTGTTCATGTGGGTTTCTTTTTCGAGTGCTCGGAAAAAGTTCCAACAAGAAACACTTAAATTCTTCCCATGAGCAGATCAAGTATCAGTCATCCCTGCACTAAAATCATGCCAGGGCTTTCTCTGCTAAACATAACTTTGCACCATGAGCTTCTCCTCCCCATTTAGTCATTCACTGCAAAATATTGCTCTGCTCGGTACACCTGCCCATGTGCGTCATCCCCTCTCAAAGATCGACATCTTCAACTTTCTAACTGAGCATCTCCACCTCAATTTCCTCTCCTGCCACTGTTTTCCTCGATGTATTGAGGGTAAAACTCCCTTCTTCGATCATATCTATACCCCATCCCTGCTTCTCTCTTTTCTATTTCGTGCTCATTCATACCTCTTGCATAACTCCTCCATGTTTTGGACTAACCACCTCCCCACCTCCCTCAGAAATCTCTAATCCACCCCCCATTGGAGATCTGAGAGGAGATTCTTGATGGTAGATACTTTCCTCATCGCGTTCCTCTCGTCCTATTTCTCTCCCTTTCAATTTAGCTAATGAATCTCCGATCAACCTTTGATTAGGGTTTGCAAAATGAACCGTCGACGTGGTCTTGGATTGCATCTCGATAAGCCTCAACACTTCTTCTCCAAGCACTCGAATTGGTTTTCCATGGATGAAAATTTTTCGTCGATAGTTGCAAACCTTTCATCTATCCTGGAGGTAAGTTGATTCATCTTTTTCTCTCATTTCTTTTTCAAATTATCTATTTTCTTGATCGTCATTATTCCCCAGAAACTTTTGATCACAAAAGACAAAACTTTGTACCTCACAATCCCATTGTAAGCTCTCCAGCTAGNGGCTCGTTAAACTAAAATTGAGAAAAATAGATGTAAAGTGTGGGATTCAAACCTAGATCAAATATATACAAATGATGACACTAACCACATTATCTCATGAGGTGTTATGATTTAAACTTAGACATAAATACATATATTATATTATTATATAAATAATATATATAATATATTATTATATAAAACGTTATATAATTTTTTTTTGAGCCATTTCTAGCCGAACACGAGCGAACAAACTGTTGTTCGTGTTCGGCTCGTTTACATTTCGAGCTTAAAAATTTGTTCGTGCTAACAAGCCGAACACGAGCTGCTTAACGAGCCGAACACGAGCTGTTCACGAACAACGAGCCAAATTGACAGCCATAATTCAATTATAACATACTTTTTTGCAAGGAATATTTGTTCTTATGTATTAATATACCTAATATCAATATTTTAGTTTTTACACACAAATATATGATTTTACAAAAGCATTTTTAGTAAGCTAGAAAATACATGTGCAAGATTAATAGATTAATATCATAGTATTGCATGAATATTTAAAATGCAAATATATAAAAGAAAGGAGAGTTAAAGGAAAAAAAACACTATCCAATCACAATTATCCACTACTTATCTAAAATTATAGAAATTCACTCTTCACTCTAATTAAAGAAGATAGCTATAAAGTTTTGATTGAGCTATAAAGATCACACAAACTGCAACAACCGTGGGATAATAATTGGATCACAACGTTCACTAATGCAGATTATCAACTATTGCTGATATTTATTGGTTCTGAGCTGCCATTAGAATAACGTGTATTTTGCTCTTAACTTCCTCTCCCGTTACATTGATATAAAATTTTGGGATGAATTATTTTGATATATTTAGTCACAATCTCTAAACATTATCTGATGGTTTGATTCAATTTCTTTATTTATAGATTATTTTTGTAAATAATTAATTAAATTAACAACCGCTGAGCTGATTGTTATTAATTTTATTGGATTCATCTGATTATGGTTTGGAGCAGATGCAGCTTCTCAGCTTTTCAGAAAAGTTGAGAAACTGCAGCTGCCTCAGGATACTGCTGCAGAAAAGCTGACCGTATGTTTGTTGCAACTGTGTGAAAACAGTTGTGAAGCAGCTGTCTCTGGAAAAATGACCATTCGACTCTTGTTTAGTAAAACTGTTTAAAACAGAACTGCGACAGCCACATATTTGATACTTCAGAAGCATAATTTTATATTAAAATAAAATAAAAGTTCAGATACACAACTCACTTAAGAGTGAGTACCGAAAGGGCGAAAGAAAAAGAAAAAATAATAAAATTATAAGTAAAATAATGATGGTATTATTTTTAACATGAAGTCGATGTATGTCTCATTCTAAATTGTCCTCAAAAGCAGAAATTTGCAAACCAAAATTATAATAGATAAAGTACATACTACTATAAATTAAGAAAACATAACAATGAGTGCTCAAAATATAACACGAGTGCTTAAAATATTTCTTACATAGATAATAAATTACACAATATTTGGAATAATTTACAAATAATCCAATCATCCTCCAGCTAACGCTTAAGCGGTTTGTTCCCTAATTGAATTTCATTTGCATATTTCCCTTCTTTCGTACAAATAATAGAATGATCATTGTCATCTCGTGACCAAGTCATGCCACATAACACCATCCACACACATAACACCATGCCAACCTACATGCACAGCCCCAAGCCACTCCAGGCCGCATCTACAATAAATTTTTTTCCTATTTTTATTATTGGATCCTCATGAAGAGACCAACAGAACCAAGCTAAGATAGAGCCTTACTAAAAAAAAAAATCCAACGTCGGATAGTTTTCATCCCCAATCTATGTATGAAATTACTTTTTTTTTTCACAGAACTAACCAAATAAAAAATCAAGCCGCGAAAAACGTATAACATTTACATCGAATCCTTATATTCAATCCATATAAAACATTCATATATATTCTAGTAAAAGAGCTATTCACATTCACGCAGATGAAGAAGGTGATGAAGCAAACTAAAAGTAAAAAACTCAATGCATTCATATATATTCTAATAACAGAGGAGGAAGATGACGAACCAGCAAGCGTGAGATGCGTCGAAGAAGTGGAGGAAGAAGATCACTCCTTTCTTGCGCAAGAGCCAAAGGAGGTAGGAGGGAAATAGGGCGAAATCAAAACAAAGAGAGGGCAGGCGAGTAAAAAGTCGAAGGGAAAAAGCAGGTCGCGGGGTCGAATAGCTTTTGCCCCGACGCCCCAAACATCGTTGAATCAAGACCCTCCGCCGCGCCGCAGGTCCACCGCCGCCCTAAATGAGACCTAAGATGCTCAATTTCAATTTAAAATTGTCAAATTTAAATATCAATTAATACTTTGTAGCTTTTTTATATTTGAAGTATTTGATTTAAGTACATTTAGACACAAACTAAATCACTTTTCATCTCATTGGACTCTTATAATAGAGTTCTTTATTTTGAGTTAAAAGTTGTTGAAATCGGGGTTCAAATGATTTTTAATTTTACTATGAAGAACTTTAATCTAATATGCATCATAAATATATGACTGCACGTAGGAAAAAGTACCTACGTGAATCAGGAGAAGATCTAACAACACACAAGACAAGATGTG
Source organism: Phalaenopsis hybrid cultivar (assembly GCA_002079205.1). Classification (NCBI taxonomy): domain Eukaryota; kingdom Viridiplantae; phylum Streptophyta; class Magnoliopsida; order Asparagales; family Orchidaceae; genus Phalaenopsis; species Phalaenopsis hybrid cultivar. The sequence goes on along the minus strand of JXCR01144990.1, from coordinate 56,949 downwards.
TCAAAAGTGGGCAAACCAATATGAGACTCGGAGGCTCATGCATTTGCTCGGAAGCATCAAAACCAAGGCTAACCAAAGCAAAACTCAAACCCGAGCCATTCAAGCGGTCGCCAAGCACATGGGAATCTAGAACATCCCTATGATAGAACCAATCCAAGGGAAAAGGCCAACCCCTCGAGTTTATAGTTCCTTGAGAGGTATTCAACAACCTCCTTGAACAACTTCGAGAGTCATAAGAGTCTCAACCATCCCCCAAAATCCCTTCGTCCAAGGACATCTGCCCATTAAATTATTATGATTCACCTTCTGCCCAATAGTTTGGCTATGCTTAGCCGATATGAGCACTTCGTTAAGTTTTCATTGTCGGCGAGCAGAATTGACCAACCAATCTGCTCCACTTAGCCGACCGAGTCAATCTTATCAAACATTTGCAAGTAAGAATTCGACTAACCTGCAACATCAAACCTATCCGACCGGTAGTCTTGCCAGACCAGGTGAACTGACATACCTATCTAGTTTTGCCGACCGATAGTCTTACCACACCAGACCGAATGACATGCCTCTTTAGCTTAACCGACTGACATATTCAATATAGCCAACTGGCTTTAGGCTCATCTATGTAAAATATATGTAATAACTTGAATAAGTGCAAATAAAATTCAAAATATCTTGCCCCTATTCCTCTATAAATAGAGGTAATTTCATGAATAAAATGTTATACACTTCTCTCAAATCACTATTCATTTTTTTTTTCTCTCTCCCTCTCTGTCTCTCTGCCAGACTTTATTCCTTAGGTGTGATTCAAGAGAAAATATTCTGTCATGACACCACACGTTCGGACGACTAACCAACGGGTGATAACACAAAAAAAACGAAAGTAAATTATATGAGGAGCTGAGGGCGCTTTTGAAAATTAGTTTTCTAAAGAGTGAGAGCTAATTCATTTTTATTTTATATTATTTTTGAAATTTTGTAAAATGGGGGAGCATTAGGGCACAGGTTGGCTGGGCGGCTATTTTTAAATTTTTTTTGTCATTTGGCAAATACTGTGCGGTGTACTGTCCACGCGTCATCTGTACCTTTTTTCTTTATTCGGAATCATACGAAAATGTTTCCCCGCATTCTCCGGCTCTTGTCTTCTTCCCTCTCCTGTCTTTTCCGGTGATCTCTTTCTAAGCTCCACGAAGATCCANACTAAATCACTTTTCATCTCATTGGACTCTTATAATAGAGTTCTTTATTTTGAGTTAAAAGTTGTTGAAATCAAGGTTCAAATGATTTTTTATTTGACTATGAATAATTTTTATTTAATATGCATCATAAATATATGACTGCACGTAGGAAAAAAGTACCTACATGAATAAGGAGAAGATCTAACAACACACATGACAAGAGGTGTCAAAAGTGGGTGAACCGATATGAAATTCCGAGGTTCATGCATTTGTTCGGAAGCATCAAGACCAAGGCTAAGCAAATCAAAACTCAAACCCGAGCCATTCAACCGGTCGCCAAGTACATGGGAATCTAGAACTTCCCTATGATAGAACTAATCCAAGGGAAAATACTAACCCCTCAAGTTTATAGTTCATTGAGAGGTATTCAACAACCTCCCTGAACAACTTCGAGAGTCATAAGAATTTCAACCATCCACCAAAATCCCTTTGTCCAATGACATCTACCAATTAAATTACCGTGATTCACCTTCTGCCCGATAATCTTACTCTGCTTAGCTGACATGAGCACTTTGTTAAGTTTTCATTATCGGCGAGCAGAATTGACTAACCAATCAGCTCCACTTAGCCGACCGAGTCAATCTTATCAAACATTTGCAAGTAAGAATTCGACTAACTTGCAACATCAAACCTATCCGACCAGTGGTCTTGCCAGACCAGGCGAACAAATATGCCTATCTAGTTTCGCCGACCGATAGTCTTACCATACCAGATCGACCGACATGCCTTTTTAGCTTAACCGACAGACATATTCAATATAGCCAACAAGCTCTAGGCTCATCTATGAAAAATATATGTAATAACTTGAATAAGTGCAAATAAAGTTAAAAATATCATGTCCATATTCCTCTATAAAAAGAGGTAATTTCATGAATAAAATGTTATACACTTCTCTCAAAATCACTATTTTTTTTTCTCTCTCTCCCTCTCTATCTCTCTGACAGACTTTATTCCTTAGGTGTGATTCAGAAGAACATTTTCTGTCATGACACCGCATGTTCGGACGGCTAACCAACGGGTGCCACATCTCCCTGCAACTGAAATAATGACACAAAAAAACGAAAGTACTTTTGAAATTTTGTTTTCTAAAGAATGGGAGCTAATTATTTTTGAAATTTTGTAAAATGCGGGAGCATTAGGGCACAGGTTGGCTGGGCGGCTATTTTTATTCGGCAATTACAGTGCGGTGTACAGTCCACGCGTCATCTGTACCTTTTTTCTGAATTTGGAATCATACGAAAATGTTTCCCCGCATTCTTCGGCCCTTGTCTTCTTCCCTCTCCTGTCTTTTCCGGCGATCTCATTCTAAGCCCCGCAAAATGTCGTCATCCCAAATTGATTGGAAGAGAGAGGAGAAGAAGATAGGGAAATGAAGAGCGGAGTCTCCGATCGAAATATCTACATCGACAGCGCTGACGAAGAAGACGATGCCGTCGATGAGGAAGAGAGCTCGGTTCAGGCGGCGGAGGAAGACGCAGAGGAGGATTCCGGCGGATCAGATGAGTCCTCCGTCGGTAGTCCGCGGCGCAGCAGACTGAGCTCCTATAACACCGCTTGGCCCCAGAGTTACAGGTGCTTGTTTTTTTTGTCTTTATATTTCTTTCATGCCGAGTATTTTGGGCCGTGATTATTGGTCGAAGATCGCTAAATCGTTCGAAAATTTGTTCGAATTGTAGTAAATGAGCAGAGCTGCAAGTTAGAATTTGATAGAATTTTTTGCCAGTTGATTAATCAGCTCTTAATCGAATAGTTAACCGTCATAGAGACATTAATCTCTCGAAAATTAGTTCGAATTTTAGCTCGGATTGAAATAAATGAGTCTAACAGCGAGTCAAAATTTTAAATCGAAAAATTTTTAAACTTATTTTTGTGCTACTTGAAATTAAATATTTAACAACCCTAAAGGTATTAGGATTATGTTTGATTGGAAAGCCGTTTGATCGTAATCAGGCGCATGCTGAGGGTTCTGCTATTGCTCTGAAACAGGCATCCGAAGCCCTAGTTAATCAAATCACACGTATAAGTAAACTATATGATTTTGAATCTTGCTGAGTTATTGCTCGCATCCGTCCATTGATTGTTATATTTTCATGTGTTATTTTAAAGCTAAGACAATGCTGCTGAGCTGTTAGTGATTGACATCCAGATAAATCTTTGCACATGGTTGATGTTAGCCTCAGTGAATTCAGTCCGTTTGGAGAAGCTTTACTTTTTAAGTTAGTTGATGAGTAATTTTTCATGATCAAACCCATGTGCGACTTAAATGTGTTGGAAATTGATTGAAAATAATATGAGAAGTTGTGAAGACTAGAGTTGGATCTCTCAACTGCCCTAAAAAAGAAAAAATCAATATGATTGTGATAATTTTAAAAAAACATATATTGTAAGTTTTAATTTTAAAATTATATTCAAGAAATTTACATTTTTGTTCTTATTTTGTTAATGGGAAATTTAACTTTACATAATATATGTCTCATAATATACATAATTCACTAAATATCTTTTTCTTTGAATTTATTTTGGGAAATATGTTTAAAAGTTTATTTTAGGTAAATTAATTTGATAATTTGTGAGATTGTTTGTTAAATTAAAGTGCTCGAGAATTGAGTAAAATTTAAATTTGTTGAATTTTATTTGTTTGTGAATCACATCTCAATGGTTAGAGCGTAAGAAATGATAAAGAGAGAGAGAAGTGAATTGTAATGAATAGTAAAACATTCTGTCTGTTATTTTTTCTCATAAATTGATCTCCTTGTTTATAGAGGAGATGATACAATATATGGTATTACATTTTATGCCCTTGCTTTAATAAAAGTGTATGAGATATTCTATATATTTTACATGTATGAGCCAATTGTTCGACTGACCCATGACTTAGTTTGTTCGGCTAACATGACCTCTACTCGATGAGGCCGATTTGGTCGGATAGGCTGAGTCACATCTGACGGTCTAGTCTTGATTAGTTTTGGGTCAGCAGGACTAGCTCGGTCGGCTAGACAACTTTGTCGATTGGTTGATGACTATCAATTCTAGATCTCTAGATGAGGAGCTCATGTCGGCAAAATGATACTAGGTTATCGAGTAGAGGTTGAATCACCGTAACTTGATAGATAGCTTATTCCTTGGCGAGAGGGTCCTTCGAGATGATTATGAGGCTCTATTATATTTCCAATTTTTGGTCCCTGGCGAGGAACCTCAGGGGCATCCGTAAGATGGCTGGTAATGCCGAGAAACTGGATTCTTTCCTCGGGTCAAATTTACTAAGAGGTAGGTCAATATATTCGCTTGACTTTCCGATGGTTGCAAGGTTGCTTATCTGTCTTGCTCTAGTCTAATCGTTTTTTTGTCCTTGTCTTGGCTTGGTTTGCCTTCGTCCTTTGATCTAATGGTTGTATCCAATTTGATAAGTGGGCATGTTAGTCATGTGTTGGTGGGTCCTCATTTGTTGTGCTTCCTTTCATCTGGACCGTTAGATCTTCTCAGATTTGTGCCAGCACATTCTTGATGTACAAATTTTAATTATTCGATTCTCTTGCTTCTTGAAAGCGACGTTGCAATAAGAATAAAAGAATTAAATATAAAAATAGATAAAATTTATTTCATAATCAGAGCTTCAGTAATTAAACTCTTTGGATTTATGTGCCCATGATTCTCATAAATAGGGTGTGATGAAACTCTTTTGATATTTCATATTTGCTCAACAACTCTTTGTCTGAATCGTCAGCTTCCAATGCTTGTTTTGAAAACGTCTCGAACCTCATAGATGAGCTCCCAAGCTAGTAAACGATGTTTGTCGCATTCATAAAGTCGTCGATGCGATATTGTTTGGAGGGTAAGAAGAAGAAGAAGAAAGTCACAATCAAGAAGTGGAAAATTGACGAGCCACTGGATGAAGTGGGGGTGGTTGACTTGTTTCAAGTTTCTCAGTAGAGGAAAATCTAGTGGATGATGATGGTAGTTCAGGTGGCCCGAGTGTCAATTCGTCGGTTCGATCTTTTGTCGTGGCTTGAGACCTGCAGGTTGAACTTACTGCACAAGAAGCTGTTGGTGCTCTGCCGTCACTTAGGACACAAGAAGCTGTGGGCGCTCTGCCATAGCTCAGGACACAAGAAGTTGTGAGTGCTCCTCCACCACCTGATGAGAGTGGTGTGTTGATTACATGGTATGAAAAGTTTTGGTCTTGCTTGTTAGGTTCAAAAATTTTCTCTTTCTTTTCTTGTATTGTCTTTCGATGTAGCCAAGCAAATACATGTTGATGAGTCGCCTCTAGAAAATATTGGTCAGGATCTGACCGCGAGATCGATAGTGGCAGCCTAGGCACAGTGGTGGGGTTGACCACTTGGGCAGTCCCCGTGAAGCCTCGGGAAAGCAAATGATGGACGTCGGATGCCCTGTGGATTGTTGGCTCTCCGCCAGGAGAAGATTGAGAATTCCTTCGCTCTGACGACTAGGATCTAGTGATAGGAGATACTCGAACTACGGGGAAGAGTTGGTTGCTCTTCATTTGGAACTATCAGACGTTTGAGAGACATGCTCCATGCTCCGGATTCAAGTGGAGATGGATCAGATGGATTTGTTTAAATTTGGGGGAAAAATCTTATATAAGAGGCTGCTTTGGAAGAGTTATGACTTGGCCAAAGTGGCAAAAGATTTCTTTGTAAAGTATTTCCTCTAGAAATTAATTTTGAATGTAATTTGTAACGCTGGATTTTGAAATAAAGTTTTATTTTGTTCTCGAATCATTTGTTGATGTGATAGTGACGTGCTAAAATTATTCCTGATAATTTACTTGTGATCATTTTAATCCCAGAGTTTATAAAAATGTCAAAATAGTCACCGATTATTTAAAATTTGAGCTCTAATATTCCTCAATGGCCATGGGGACTATTTTGTTCATAATTTAAAGTCTTAGGACTATTTTTGCATTTCTATAAACTCTCAGACTAAAATGTTCTCACGTAAATAATCAAGATTATTTTGNTTTTTTTTTGTCTTTATATTTCTTTCATGCCGAGTATTTTGGGCCGTGATTATTGGTCGAAGATCACTAAATCGTTCGAAAATTTGTTCGAATTGTAGTAAATGAGCAGAGCTACAATGATAGAATTTTTTGCCAGTTGATTAGTCAGCTCGCAATCGAATAGTTAACCGTCATAGAGGCATTAATCTCTCCAAAATTAGTTCGAATTTTAGCTCGGATTGAAATAAATGAGTAACAGCGAGTCAAAATTTTAAATCGAATTTTTTTTTAAACTTAGTTTTGTGCTACTTGAAATTAAATATTTAACAACCCTAAAGGTATTAGGATTATGTTTGATTGGAAAGCCGTTTGATCGTAATCAGGCGGATGCTGAGGGTTCTGCTATTGCTCCGAAACAGGCATCCGAAGCCCTAGTCAATCAAATCACACGTATAAGTAGACTATATGATTTTGAATCTTGCTCAGTTATTGCTCGCATCCGTCCATTGATTGTTTTATTTTCATGTGTTATTTTAAAGCTAAGACAATGCTGCGGAGCTGTTAGTGATTGACATCCAGATAAATCTTGGCGCATGGTTGATGTTAGTCTCAGTGACTTCAGTCCGTTTGGAGAAGCTTTAGTTGATGAGTAATTTTTCATGATCAAACCCATGTGCGACTTAAATGTCTTGGAAATTGATTGAAAATAATATGAGAAGTTGTGAAGACTAGAGTTGGATCTCTCAACTGCCCTAAAAAAAAAATCAATATGATTGTGATAATTTTAAAAAACATAAATTGTAAGTTTTAATTTTAAAATTATATTTAAGAAATTTACATTTTTCTTCTTATTTTGTAAATGGGAAATTTAACTTTACATAATATATGTCTCATAATATACATAATTAACTAAATATCTTTTTCTTTGAATTTATTTTGGGAAATATGTTTAAAAGTTTATTTTAAATAAATTAATTTGATAATTTGTGAGATTGTTTGTTAAATTAAAGTGCTCCAAAATTGAGTAAAATTTAAATTTGTTGAATTTTAATTTGTCTGTGAATCACATCACAACGGTTAGAGCGTGAGAAATGATAAAGAGAGAGAGAAGTGATTTGTAATGAATAGTAAAACATTCTGTTTGTTATTTATTATCATAAATTGATCTCCTTGTTTATAGAGGAGATGATACAATATATGATATTACATTTTATGCCTTGCTTTAATAGAAGTGTATGAGATATTTTATATATTTTACATTTATGAGCCAATTGTTCGACTGACCCATGACTTAGTTTGTTCGGCTAGCATGACCTCTACTCGATGAGGCCGATTTGGTTGGATAGGCTGAGTCAGTACATCCGACGGTCTAGTCTTGATTATTTTTGGGTCAGCAGGACTGGCTCGGTCGGCTAGACAACTTTGTCGATTGGTTGATGACTATTAATTCTAGATCTCTAGATGAGGAGCTCCTGTCGGCAAAATGATACTAGGTTATCGAGTAGAGGTTGGATCACCGTAACCCGACAGATAGCTTATTCCTTGACGAGAGGATCCTTTGAGATGATTATGAGGCTCTATTTTATTTCCAATTTTTTGTCCCTGACGAGGGACCTCAGGGGCATCCGTAAGATGGCTTGTAATGCCGAGGAACTGGATTTTTTCCTCGGGTCAGATTTACTAAGAGGTAGGTCATCGTTTGACTTTCCGGTGGCTGCAAGGGTGCTTATCTGTCTTGCTCTAGTCTGATCGTTTTTTTGTCCTTGTCCTGGCTTGGTTTGCCTTCGTCCTTTAATCTAATGGCTGTATCCAATTTGATAAGTGGGCATGTTGGTCATGTGTTAGTGGGTCCTTATTTGTTGTGCTTCCTTTCATCTGGACCGTTGGATCTTCTCAGATTTGTGCCAACACATTCTTGATGTACAAATTTTAATTATTCGATTTTCTTACTTCTTGAAAGCGACGTTGCAATAAGAATAAAAGAATTAAATATAAAAGTAGATAAAATTTATTTCATAATCGGAGCTTCAGTAATTAAACTCTTTGGATTTATGTGCCCATGATTCTGATAAATAGGGTGTGATGAAACTCTTTTGATATTCCATATTTGCTCAACATCTCTTCGTCTAAATCGTCAGCTTCCAATGCTTTTTTTGAAAACGTCTCGAACCTCCCAGATGAGCTCCCAAGCTAGTAAACGATGTTTGCCGCTTTCATAAAGTCGTCAATGCGATACTGTTTGGAGGGTAAGAAGAAGAAGATGAAGAAGAAGAAAGTCACAATCAAGAAGTGGAAAATTGACGAGCCAATGGATGAAGTGGGGGCGGTTGACTTGTTTCAAGTTTCTCGGTAGAGGAAAATCTAGTGGATGATGATGGTAGTTCAGGTGGCCCGAGTGTCGCTTCGTCGGTTCGATCTTTTGTCGTGGCTTGAGACCTGCCGGTTGAACTTACTGCACAGGAAGCTGCTGATGCTCTGCCGTCACTTAGGGCACAAGAAGCTGTGGGCGCTCTGCCATAGCTCAGGACACAAGAAGTGGTGAGCGCTCCTCCACCACCTGATGAGAGTGGTGTGTCGATTACATGGTATGAAAAGTTTTGGTCTTGCTTGTTAGGTTCAAAAATTTTCTCTTCCTTTTCTTGTATTGTCTTTCGATGTAGCCAAGTAAATAAATGTTGATGAGTCACCTCTAGAAAATATTGGTCAGGATCCGACCGCAACACCGATAGTGACAGCCTAGGCGCGGCGGTGGGGTTGACCACTTGGGCAGTCCCCGTGAAGCCTCGAGAAAGCAAATGATGGACGTCGGATGCCAGAAGATTGAGAATTCCTTCGCTTTGACGACTATGATCTAGTGATAGGAGATACCCGAACTGCGGGAAGAGTTGGTTGCTCTTCATTTGGAACTGTCAGACGTTTGAGAAACATGCTCCATGATCCAGATTCAAGTCGAGATGGATCGGATGGATTTGTTTAAATTTGGGGGAGAAATCTTATATAAGAGGCTGCTTCAGAAGAGTTATGACTTGGCCAAAGTGGCAAAAGATTTCTTTGTAAAGTATTTCCTCTCGAAATTAATTTGGAATGTAATTTGTAACGCTGGATTTCAAAATAAAGTTTATTTTGTTCTCGAATCATTTGTTTATGTGATAGTAACATGCTAAAATTATCCCTGATTATTTACTTGTGATCATTTTAATCCCAGAGTTTATAAAAATGTCAAAATAGTCACCGATTATTTAAAGTTTGAGCTCTAATATTCCATAAGAATATATATATATATATATA
>JXCR01144990.1:3810-20477 GCA_002079205.1 Phalaenopsis hybrid cultivar | reverse complement strand
TATATATATATATATATATATATATATATAATGTGTACACGAGTACATGGTGAATGTGTGATCCTAGTGGCCAGTTAGGGTGTGTCGATTGGCAACTTGCTCTTCCTTTGCATTGCAATCTCGAGCCTCCAAAGTCGTGAAGGTTAGATCTCTGGCAATAGTTATCCGCTCACTAGCAACATGGTCCACGAAGGAGTGTGGAACAAGTCATCCCAAGAACAAGTCCCCAAGGGTAGATCTGGCGGGTGACGACAAAGATCCACACTTAGCAAATGGCACAAACCTAGCAGAGGCACAGTCCCAATTGATTGAACTGGGTGGGTGCGCGATAACTTAGGCCCAGTGCGAAGCAATCTACGGTACATTTTAACTAATAGCATGAGGAAATTGTTGGGAGTATGGTTCAGCCCCCAATCGTTGACTTAAATTGAACGAATCCTCAAAAACTTAAAGGACGACTGACGAGGATGTGATATTCAAACTTTGGAGTTTATCTCTGAAGGTAACCAAGACACGTGTCAGTGATAGGATCTACGATAGGTCACAAAGGTCGCCTCAGATGCGAGTCTTTTCAGAGATGACAAGCCAACCAAACGAGATTCACGAAATATCTCGGTGTGCTGGCTCATGCACCAGATCGACTCACAAGATGAGCACTCTATTAATTGAATCACAATCAATTCAAATAAGTCAAAAACTAACAAATCTTTCTCATATATCCCAATAGAGTTTACAAATGTCTTTCTTTTGATTCTTTAAAAAAGCTCTTCATATAGCAAGACCAAGTGGGTGGTCGATCTTTCTTCACTTCCTGACCCATCATTCTCTTTAGAAGCTTCTTTCGCCTTGTCTGGAATTAGGTCGGAGAACTCTTCCGGGTTAAAAAATTTTGGTCGACTGGACTGTCGCGGATGAATCATTGGATGGCGTAGTTCACCCCAAGCCCAATTGACCTGCCAAGCCTTCCTCGTACTCTTCCTTGGAAACATACAAGGTGATCTTCTCCTTCAGCTCAGTAATCTCCTTCTTTAAGACTGCTATAGTGCCAATGGATTCCTGATTAGCTTTCTCGGAATTATCAAGCTTGAGCTTCAAAAGGTCCCGATCATCGTGAAATCTCTTGTGATCCTTCTCCAACGAACCATCCTCTTTCCCAGCCTCATCCAGCACTTCTTCCAACTTGATCATGGCCAGTCCAAGAAAATGAGCACTCTGCGCCACCATCAACTGGCACATATCCATATTATGGAGGACTTAATGGCAAAGAAAACTTGCTAGGGTATGGTCAAGCTCCTCACATCACAACAAGTTCAACAAAGTCGAAGGCATGCTCCTATTCTCATCCGTCTGCGGGTACCAGTCTGAAGACCGATCTAGTTGACCGAACCGCTTGTTCAAGCCGAGCCACGTCCTCCTGGCGCTCCTGTGCATGGGCTCTCACTCGAATGCCTCCTTTCTCCTCTTCAAAGGAGGGGGCTGTAGGATGTCTATTTCCTTCACCAGGTCCTTACACCGCCAATAGACCTTTTCCCCTAGGGCAAAGGCAAGGCCTCATTGCTGGAAGATGAAGTTAACTCTCCCGATGAAGAATTGGGAGAGGCAACATGAGCGACTCGGCTAGTTTCGGTTCTTTCAGACAAGGCAACAAAGGAAGGATCCCCAACCTGCAAATCTGACGGAACAACGATAGTCGACAACATGCAATTTTTCGAGGAAGAGGAGGTTGTGGTCGTGGGTTCATCGAGAACCCTTTCAAAAACAGATGTTCTCACGTCACCTTCCCCTGCATCAACAAAATGAGAACCATATTTTTTAGGAATGACGATAACATTGTTGGTCATCGTATCTTGAATAACAGTGATGGGTTCAGACACGAAGGTAAGGTAGTTTGATGTCACACTATAAGGAAACAAATCCTCATATTCTACAGAATTACCTGGCCCTGGTAGACGTTGCCGCTTACGGAGCTTGGAGGCCAACTTCTCCTTTGCCGTCTTGGCCCTGATTGCCTCATCAATATCAGAGAGGCACCACTGTTCATCGATCATCTTGCCCCTCAGCACGCGGGTAATCATCGCCTTAGCGGTGTACTGCGGGACCGAGAGATGATGACCGGTGATCATCGCCTTATTAACATCCATACTAGATGGAAGATACTTTGATCTTTCCACCACTCGCTTAGATGGCTTGGTCCGAATCCTCCTGTCGCTAGAATAAGAACCGACCTGAAATTTCTTCTTTCAATCCTTTAACTTGTTAACCACTCTCAGAAGGTGGAGTTCCTTGCCCGCCGAAAGCATGACAAAGCCCTCCTTATCAACCTTGAATGAGAAAAAGTGCTTGAGCAGGTCAATCGATCACGAAATATGCTCCCAACAATAATAGAAAACAAAAGTCATTATTGCGGCTATGGAATTCGACAGTACCTGCGCCGGAATAAGCTTGTACGTATTGAAAACACCATGAAGCTCATCACATAAAGGCAACCAAAGGTTGTATTTGAACTGGTCCCGATAGAAGAATTTTTCTCTTGCTCCAACACCAACATCCTCCGAAGAACAATGTTATCATGGAAAACCATACTTCCCCTGCAACTCCTACATGTTGGCATCCATCAGGAACGAGGGATTGGTACCCTTGACAGAGTCGAATAGGGTGGGGGAGTATTTATGTGCCATCTCAGAGGACGAATGGGTGTCAGAAGATGAAAGGAGAAGAAAAATCAAAAACACAAAGAAAGAAATCAGAACACATAATGGACAAAAGTGGTACCTTGCCCTATTTATAATGCAGACGCATAAAACGAAGCGTCGCATATTGATAAATGCCACACCAAACATCCTTTTAAATTTATTAACCGGAGTTTTGTTGAAAATAACATTATTAAAAATCTAGAACAAAGTGTTTTATGAACGGGTCTTCAGGTCTTCCAACTTGTTAATTGAGACATACTCCCTCTAAGTCAACATTCAGAGGACCATCCCGATCAGCTTTACGATAGAACTTACCCAAATCAATCAACTTGTGAAGCGCTACCAACTTGTACAACACCTCAACCAATCCACTTTTCAAGATGGCGACCTCCGCTCGCAGGGTCACTACCTCAGAGTCTGTGGTTGCCAGGTGAACTGATAATTCTTGCATAGGATCTATGGTCGAACCTCCGGTCGCTCCCTCCAAGGAACTGACCAACACCGTCAAGGGTTTGATCTCATTTGTTGCTGCTCCATGGGTTTGGGTGAAGGTGGCTGCCAACCTGATTGCTCCTGTTGAGAGTTTATATTGGGCAAGGGGTCGGACGACCATTGCCCTTCTGAGGTGACTGGAGGAAGAAGCCATGTGAATTTTGCCTACATATTGGCCATTGCAGTTGGGACGGACTGCGCAACGTCCTTTGAAGGCCCACAATCTTCGTGACCCTCCAACCCAATTAATTCATCTCCATCACAGATAATGTCGCCAAGTTGTTAAAGAAAAGCTGCCAATAACCAAAAAGACTCTTTGCATACCTAAAATCCTACCCATTTCAGAGATAACTCTTGAAACTTCATCCCTCACTTGTGATAAGATACCTCCTTTTGGAGGTGCAGGCCGAGAAAAACCGACAACTATCGCTTCCCCGACCTCAGTCTCTTCACCGGTTGTGTCTTGCTATCCTTTAACAATTGTGTTTGCATTAGGTCCAAACAATATAGTTTCCTGGAGAAGCTTCTTCGGCGACCTTTTTCCAATGCCATCAAACGAGTCGATTGTGTCGACAAGTCTCGACCTTATTCTGTCTTCACACTTTTTCTCCTCTTTACAGAGGTCGCAGCCCGAGAGCCAGCCTTGGCCATAAATTTTGGGTCCACGTCGACTCAGCTCGTTCCATCAACCTTGGTGTACCCCGGCTATCTGGGAGAAAATGGTGGCAAAGGATGAAATGCCATGCCTATGACTCTATTTATAGAGTTTGTGTGGCACAAAATCCAAAGGGAAGTTAATTGTCAAATTAATTTTCTTGATTTTAGTGTCACTGATTATTAATAGTTTCTCTGTTCTCATCGTAGTTGTCACTTTCACGGAGTAAGAAAACTCAGGAAACTAATATGTTTGTACTAAAATTGTCGACACTAATCTCAAAGCAATCGAATGACTCAGGATGGTGGCCAAACAATTGAGGCATCGGACTAGAGGAGTATGATTCGAGTCGACCGTTCAATGACCAATGAAGTTAATTAACATATTATGATAGAGGATCCAATCAACGGACTACGTCAATGGTCCCGACTGCCTAAACTCCTTACAAGGGCACCCGACTGCTACTAGTTGGCCAACTAGCTTTTACTTCGACAGGCTCGATCGCCCTCAATTGGTCGTCTTAGTGAATCGAACTCAAATACATCGTCGGTTGATTACCGTCATATCCAAATTCAAATTGTAATACAAATTTAGTATTAAATCAACAAATACATTGATTGCATTAAGGGTGGTTTCTATAATCACCTCTTCTTTCAATAATTGTATGAATACACTTTTATAAATAGGGGGCAAAAAGATGAATAAAAGGCCCTCGGTCTGAAGACTTTTTCTCAGCCTCTCTGCTGAGAATTTCCTAACACTTTTCTTCTCTCTCTCATTCTCTCTCTCTCGGCTCTAACTCTCAAGACGTGTATTTCTAAAAGACAATTCATGATTCAACACTTCCTAAATTAAGTTGAGGATATCAATGTGATTATTAGTCATCATAAGATGCTCACTCTTATATGCAATTGCTTTAAAAAAACCCTTTGGCCAAATGTTATTCAAAGCAATATTTTCAAAGTTAAATAAATAGAAATACTTAAAAAGTCCTTAACTTCAATCTAACCTGAGCTATTTTTTCCTTCTATTGAAGACTTTGTCGACTCATCATCTATAACATAATAAATAATCTATGACTCTAGTTTCACCAATTCAATTATTTTAATATGCCATAAGCATTTTATTATTACAAAATCTGAAACATTTTGCATTCATACTATAAGTCAAGAGCTGATCAAAGGTACAAGGAGCGGCATAGTAACATATTGCATCCAAAATCACTGAGCCATATTTCTAAATTTTGAGGGGATCATATGGTCCTTTTTTAGACATCATATGCACTTACCAATAACAAAAGCATACATTGTGCCTCCACTCCATAGAGCAGTGATTCGATGAACTCGTCCTTAGGTCGAATTTGATTGACTTGCTGACGCCATAGCTAAGCATGGCAATCGGCTAACGAACAACAATTGTGGTTCGACAATGGCCTTCCGATGCAACATTTTCAATAAGTGAACCGACAACTCCAACTTTGAAGTTCTTGATATCAACAAGTTGATATAGTCGGCGGATAAAAAATCTGTTTTTTTTTTTCTTTCCTTCATATTTTGTCGTCATCATAGTTGTTGCTGACGATTAGTTTCAATTTTAATATGGATTCATTAGAATTCTTGTTGGTCATCATCATTCTTTATGAATAACTGTGAATTTCCTCATAAAATATTTTTAAAATATGATAAAATGAGTTTGATTGATTAGATAATGTTTTAAAATGTGTAATTTTGTAATGTTTGCTGAAAGGAATGTATTTTAATTAATATGAGTTGATTAAGTAAGAGAAAAAGTACCCAGTTTTATTTGTGGTCTGAAGTGACATTTTCAGGATGTTGGCATCCAATTATTTATTTATTTTCTTTCAGTTGAAATGTGACTTGATCAGCAGACAATTACGGTAGCTCGCTATCTTTACATGACATCTAGACAATTAGGACCCCATTGAACCCCATTGAACGAGCAGAGCTTGAGCGAGCTCAAGCTTGATTTGTGTTTGGTTTGTTCGAAATTATTCGTGCATGTTCGGCTCGTTTTACATATTCTTGTTCGTATCTTGCTCATGTTTGACTTGAAACTTTCTAATTTAAATTTAATTAGAAAAATATATGTAGGGCTTTGGATTCAAACTTACACCATTCATATGTAATTAAGAACACAGAATCACACGACCACACAAACTACGGTAATTTAAACTCACATCGACAAATGATTGTTTATGTTCAGCTCGTTATAATTCAAGCTTAAAAAATTTATCCGTGTCCGGCTCGCTTACTTAACAAACTATTCGGAACACAAGCAACTTAACGAGTGAAACACGAATTGTTTGTCAACAACAAACTTTACGCTTAAAATCCACGAGTCCACGGTGAATCACAAATATTAAGGTAGCATGTGTAAAAATATAAATAAATAGAAATTGAGTGGTAACCTATATAAATCTTCCCACTAAAAAAAAAATAAAAATAAATAAACTTTCTTCAATCTCTTCTATCTTCTTGCAGCCCACCTCCTCTCCATTTTTGTATTCATTTCTTCTTATTTTTAAATCAAACACCAACAATATATGGAGGCAAGCATCCTTGGCTTCTCCAACATGAGAATCTTTGAATTTTTGTCAATATAATGCATATAATAAGCTTCAAGTTATGTCATTTGCTTGTGATCATTTTATTAGTTAGCACTAATGCAAGATAGCGACCAAGATAAGTTTTAATTGTCATCAACAAGTCCAAAGCAGGTTCTTAGAATTTGCTCTATTGATTAAACACAAATATTTAATCAATTGATTGAATGATTCAACTGATGACATAGAAATTTATGACTTTTGTTAGCTAATCATTCATTTTTTTTTGGGCCAGGGACTGTTGATTAAACCTTGCTCATGTAATTTGGCTTGGTGTTTTTTGCAATTTACATTTTTATTTAGGGGCGTTTAGCTAAATGCCATCCATATTTTACTCAATTTTATTTTTCATATTTGCACTATTGAAATCTTTTGTGTCGCATCAGAAACTATTGTCTAAACTTTGAAGAAGTGAAATATGTACATTTTTATGCATGGATAAGGTGGTATATGTGTAAAAATTAAAATTTAGGGGTTAGATGTGTAAATATGTAGTGATCATTTTCTTGTTTGTCAGGTTTCATGCTGGTATGATATATGAGCCAAGTTTTGAAGAAATGGGCAGGGTTATTATAATATATGAAAGTCAAAAATGGAGGAGAATCTAGTCATTGTTTAAGTAGAAAATGAAATGAACTAATATTATTTATTAGAAAATAAATTATTGAAAGGCATTTTTATTCAATTTATTGAGATTATTAAAAAACATTTCAAATATTAGGCGCTTAGTCACCTTTTTATGTGTTGACTTTTTTTAAAATTTTATTTTTACAAATTAAATCAATGAAATGAATCTAAAGAGCAAATTTGAAGAAAAGCATGTGCTCAATCGTGTATGATTTTTCGACGAATTTTTGCTCTGAATGCCGACTGCATAACGCAACTCTCCACTTTTTTGCATCCGGTGCTTGAGACCTGACAATAACAGTGTTAAATCTGTGGTTAATCATATTCTTAAATAGTCGAGCATTTTAAAATCGCGTAATTTAAATATTGTAATCAACATTCAAAATTTGATTCCACAATTCACATTTGGTGAAAGTTGAGCAATGAAAAGTTGGGCACTTTAATATGTTCTTTATCAAATAAAAATAAGAATATTTAGAAGTTTTTAAGGTGTTTCTAGTAAAGATATTGTTTTTAAATGTTTTATTTAGATATAATTTTTCTTAGAATGGTTAGCAATAAACTATAAAATATATGAGCCAAGTATGTGACTTTTGAGTAACAATGTTCTCCTTCAACTACTAGGCCAAGAATCCTCTCATAAGCTCACAAAATTTGAAACATATAGTGTATGGAATATTATCATTGTGAATTTACTATAATATAATGTCATATTTAGATAGTGATGATATGTTATTATAAAGAAATAACAAATAATATTTAATGTCTTTGTAAATTAGCACTATCAAATTTATGAATGACATGGCATAGTCTATTCAAAATGTTATTAATGCACATATTTGCATTGAGATTCATACTTAATTTGATGAATTTTATAGTCTTGGATAAATCATTGTACATATTAGGAAATAGAATCTAAAAAAGAATCATAAGTTCTATATTATGACATGTTATGTATATTATAGAATATAACAAAGAAATGTAGTACTAAATAGTACACATGTCAAGTAACATTATTGTGTACTAAATTCTGAATGACGGAAAAATCTTGAGCCTTAGGTCAGTACTTTTTTCGTACACATGCATGGATAGAAATATAAGAGATAATTATATTTTTTATGTGAAAAAATCTTAGAAAGGTAAAAAATCATAGGGTCAAGCCTAATCAAACTAATTTACTAGCAAATTGGAAGTACGAAAAATCACTCTTGCCTTGAATTAGAAAAATAATATTACAAAAAATGATAATCATAACTTTATAATAATATTTTTGGCTACGATGATCATAGTTTGACAAAAAGAATCGCAGTTGTTGAGTATAATAATAGTTGGCAACAAAAATCATAGTCCAAGATTATTACAATCATAATTGGTTACAAAAGTTGTAACATGTGGTTGAAACAATTGTTATCAATCACAGCTACTGATAATTCTTATGGCTATAAATGAACCAATGCACTTGATGAATGATTTCGAACTCAACCCGAATAATACTCGATCAATGTTTGTTCAAATTAGTAACTAAATAAGTTTGAACATTTTTTAAAAACTCAAAACTTAGATAAATTGAAATTGAACATAGTCCAATTTATTTGTTAATGTTCATGAACAACTCATTTGTTATTCAACAAGCAACTATTTAATTGTTGTATACTTATATGATATATTATTTAAATAAAATTTAATTTATTAAAGCTTATTTAATAACACTTAATAATAACATATTATAATTAAATATCAATATACACATAAATTTAGTGCATTTTTTTTATTTTATTAAACTAATTTGTTCGCACTTATTTATGTTATTTGTTAACCAAATATATATTATTTTATTTATTTTGTATAAATTAGTTTGATGTAATCTAAAATCTATTCAATTATTTATTTATATAAGTCTATAAAATCATTTATTAATATCTTTATATAAAAAATTAAATGCTAATTTAAAATTTTAATTTGTTTACTAACTTTATATGAAAAATTATCCACAAATCAAAATTTTAATTTTATATGAAAAATTAAGTACTTATTTTGATTTTTAGCTTTTGAATTAATATAAACAAGCCAAAAATAAATAAAGTATGAACATTAAAAATTTTAAGCATGTCAAGTATAAACTCATTCAAGCTCAAACTGGACATGAACAACTTAAGCTTCACCCAAGCCATGTCCAAAATAGCATACTTAGCTTAACTTTGCTTAATTATAGCCTTAATCTTTCACATGCACTTCTCTTCAATAATTATGTTTTAGTTGTCAGCCCGCTTTTCTATTTTTCTCTCACTGCCCACTTGGAATGAGAGTGTATTTATAATTTTAAAAACGGGTGTTTCGATAAATTTATTCATGTTCTAAAAATACTTCATCAAAAGGTCAACATTGATCCCCTTCAACATTTAATTGACTTAACAAACTCATAAATAGATGATCATGTGCTCATTAGATTCCTTTCGCTGAGACATTTGATTTTCTTGTAATCAATTTAGAGATTATTTAGCATTCTAATTGATATACCAAAACTTTCAACAACACTTCAAATATTTTATATGGAATTATTTAGGGTTGGATCAATTTTAGTTTTATTTGATTTATCTTATCAATACACTCAATTTGACTATAAACTTGCAGAAATAAGACCATGGATGACCCTAAATTTGAATTTGGAATGTTTTTTGCTCAAAATGCATTGAGATTGATGCTTGATGATTAAAATTTATTGATGACACACAAAGATAATATAGTATTACATCAATAATTACTCAATCATTCCATATTAATGCAAACAAAATACTATTCTAGATGTCCAATTGGATTGATAACATGTACTACTCATATGATGATTGTTGCTTGCTGGAAAATTCACAACGATATAGTAGTATTTTAATATCTTACCATTCCACAAAGATTCATCGCACATAAAAGAAAGAATCACAAATTTTTTTTAAATGGAAAACCCTTGAAAAGAAAAAAAACCATAATTTGGTGTTTGGGGGTGGCAGTGCATTGTCGCATCACAGTTTTTCTTGTTTGACAAAACTACTTTTTATCTGCGTTTTCAAAAAATTACAGCTAAAAGCTACATTTTCCCACCGCAACTAACTATGTATGATGACTGCCAGAAAATTACGGTCTAACGTTTTCAATATATATATACATGTACTATTTTTGTAACAGCCGTTACCGCAACTTTTTGAATAACAATTTTTTCAGCACCTTCACAACGGCCTCAAACAAATCCTAAGATTAAGTTATTTACTTTAGTCTAAACTAAAAAATATACATAAAATAAAAAGTTTGATAAATTAAACCGAATAAGCAAAGTTTATTCATAATAGTGCAAAATATTTTTTTTCATATATAGAAAATTATCGAGGATAAATTAGTACATTAGACTCAAAGTAACTCTTTCTCAGACAAATAAATAAATAAATAAATAAAAGGGCAAAAGAGTATTTTCCGCTTTTAACCATAGTGACGGTCATACTCGACCACGTCAATCCAAGAAGACGGCTTCTCTCCCTTCGACAAATGTCCTTATCCATCAATTCAATTTGAGACAATTACATACAGGCCCTCCACGACATTGATATTTACAAATTAACCTTCACTTTGATTCTTTGGAACTCCTAAATCGATGTATTTACGCATGTCATCGTCAAATTATCGTGAATTAGATAAAAATAAAAGAAATATGAGTTGAGGTTTTACTGTGAATTTTGATATTTGGGCTAGAATTTGAAAAATGGATGAAAATGAGGGGGTGATTTGTAATAGCACGTTGTGGGTTGCTTGTATGTAATTGTACCATAACTTCTTAATCTAAATCAAAATTTTCTTTCATGTGCAATTATGAAAAATGAAAGGGGGTATTTGCATACATAAAATTAGATTATTATGTGACTACTTATCTAACCCTTAATTTCTTATTTATGTTTATACCACTTAAATCTTTCATATATTTATAAAAAAATGTATCTCCACTTTAGTTTAAAAAAATGAACTAGTACATAGATAAGATGACATGTATGTAAATATTAAAAGTTAGAATTGAGTCAAATGTATTTAAGATTTTCAAAATAAAATCTTATAAATTTGCCATTTTAGATAGATTCTTCAAATTTGGATAATTAAGTATCTTACAGGTGTTGTCCAATATTTCTTATTGAAGCATTTAAGATTTTAAATTGTACCGGAACTAGTAGGAAAAACAGTAGATACATAAAAGCAAACTTTTATAAATAGAAAATTTGGGTTACAATACAACTCAATAGAAATTAATAACCGAAAACATACATGAAGGTGAATTGGAGGAGGGAGCAGCAGGTTAGGGTGGTGGGAAGGTCTGTTGGGTGGCTGAGAAGTAGGTTGGAAGGTGGAGTAACAAGCTGGGAAGGTGGGATGGCAGTTGGGAAGACTCATCGGCACTTTAGTAGGGTAGACGATGAGCAGGGAACTGCAGACAACAATTGGAAAGGTCGTGGAAGTGCAGTTGGTTAGGGAAAATAACAGCCAGAGGAGCTAATAGCAAGCTGGTTGCTAGGATGAGTAGAGAAGAAGGGTTAGGGAAGATGAAAAGGGATGATACATCACGTCGTCTACCCTTTAGTAGGGTTGACGGTGAGCGGGGAACTGCAGACAACATTGAGAAAGGTCGCGGGAGTGCAGTTGGTAAGGGAAAATAGCAGCCAGAGGAGCTGACAACAAGTCGGTGGCTAGGATGAGTAGAGAAGAAGGGTTAGGGAGGATGAAAAGGGAAGATACATGACCACCTCCAATAGGATACAGTCAGAGCACCGCCACCTCCTTGAATACAACCCTACAAAAGAGAAAAAGACTCAACTTTAGAAATCTAAAAATAAACTCAGCAAAGATTGACTCCCACATACAGAGAACATCCATTTATAGACTCCCACAAAATTTCTATACAAAAGGAAGGAAGGGGTGGGAGGGCGAGAAGAATCCAGAGAATACTTCATGGGTGCGGCAGCATGTGAAGCTTCTCCACAGAATCGTAATTCTTCTTGCCTGACGGTTCTCCTAGAATCTATGTGATCATAGTCATTGCATCGGCAACACTTCCTAGTTGATAGGGTGTTGGAATAGCTACCCTTTTATGTTTCTTCCTGCTTTGATCTAAAGTGTCATTCCTTTGTCTGACTTAGCCTGTGTCTCTCGAAATACCGTTGTCGGTCATGATAATTATAGGTGACTACCTGCCTGAAGGTTGATGCCTAAAGGATGATTGTTGCTCGCTTTGCTTTTGTTGTCTTTCTACCTTCAAGGCTAATGCTTGGACATCTCCTAGCATCCAGCACGGTAGCAGTTGCACCTCATCGTTAATGGCAGGCTCAGCCTCCTAAGATATTAGGCTAATGTATGTTTTTTCGATTCTATCAGTTTTCACTTTAGTTGTAAGTGATCAAATTGGGCTATGAATTCCTTAACTTTAAGGTCACCCTAATGCAAGTTGTGGAGTTTCATAAAATGATCTCGGCGATAGTATGGTGGGAGGTACTTTTTCTGCATTACCTTCTTTATTTTCTCCCACTTAGTTATCTTCTCACTGTCTTCTCTTTTCTTCTGTCTCTGTAAATTTTACCACCATTAGGAAGCATTTTTTTTTAATTTAATGACATCTAGCTTGACTCGTTTGTCCTCTAGTACATCTATATATTCAAAAATTTGTTTGACTGATTGCGGCCAGTTGATAAACTCGTTGGGGACCAAACCTCCCTCAAATTCTAGGAGGTTCATTTTGATATGAAAGTCCTCCTGACTCCTATAAGTAGCATCTTCCCTCAACATTCATTGATATTGGATACCAAAATGACGTAGTTAATATTCCTTGTCACTATGATCTTCCATGTGAAACATATTCAAGTCCTCATTCTTGTCCTCCCCTCGAATCTCTCAATCATGATCGAAGGTAATCTCTTCCTGGTTCCCGTCATCCAACTCGGCTAGTCTCCGTTGCAGACAACAAATTTCTCATTGGATCACTTCCAGAGTAGTGCCTGATGTATCTCTCCACAGTGGTATGGTTAAGGTTGGGAATTGGAAAGAAAAAAATTAGGTAGGGCGGGTGCTAGGAAACCCTAGGACGGTGGTAGGGTCAGGCTAGCTCTGATAACAAATGATACCAGAACTAGTAGGAAAAATAGTAGAAACATAAAAACAAACTTTTATTAATAGAAAAATAAGGTTACAACATAACTCAACAGAAAATAGCAACATAAAACATACACGACACAAGCAAACACTTCTAAGGTGTGTTCTAAGGGCGATACAGAAGAGCGGTCGGCAGGGGTTGGAAGGTGAACTAGAGGAGGGAGTAGTAGGTTATGGTGGTAGGAATATGTGTTGGGTAGATGGGAGGTAGGTTGGAAGGTGGAGTAGCAAGATGGGAAATTGGGACAACAACTGGGAAGACTTGCTGACACTTTAGGAGGGTGGACGACGAGTGGGGAAGTGCGGGCAACAATGAGAAAGGTTGTAGGAGTGCAGTTTGTGAGAGAAAATAGTGGACGGAGGAGCCGACAACAAACCGTTGGCTAGGATGAGTGGAGGAGAAAGGTTGGGGAAGAAAAAAAGGGAAAATAACTTAACTAAGGAAATTTGAAAACAAACTCAGTAAATATTGACTCACACACATAGAGTACATCAAGTTATAGACTCTCAAGAAACTTTTACATAAAAGGAAGCCCCCCCCTCCTCCACCCCAGATCGCCATTCTTCTAGCCTGAGGGTTCTCCCACTGTTGCACTTCTTGGTG
Source organism: Phalaenopsis hybrid cultivar (assembly GCA_002079205.1). Lineage (NCBI taxonomy): Eukaryota > Viridiplantae > Streptophyta > Magnoliopsida > Asparagales > Orchidaceae > Phalaenopsis > Phalaenopsis hybrid cultivar. Next base: position 6,612 of record JXCR01144990.1, on the reverse strand, counting down.
ATAGTTCACGGGTTGGCCCCCACATCAATTAGCGCCCATTCCTGGGCGTTATTTCGCCCCGCGTTAGGGCGCAGTTAAGGCCCTCGTCACTAAGTTTAATATGTACTAAAAAAAAATTAAAGTTTCTTCTTCTTTTCTAAAAGAGGTATATAATATTATCCAAAAATATTAGGCTACTTTTTATCATTAACTAAAAGAATATTTTTATATTGCATTATCATAATTATTATTTTTATTTTTATTAGAATGTGATAATGCAGTGTGATTATGGATGAACCTAAAAATACGTTGATAATGCTNACACAAATATTTAATCAATTGATTGAATGATTCAACTGATGACATAGAAATTTATGACTTTTGTTAACTAATCATTCATTTTTTTTGGGCCAGGGACTGTTCACATTTGGTGAAAGTTGAGCAATGAAAAGTTGGGCACTTTATTATGTTCTTTATCAAATAAAAATAAGAATATTTAGAGCCTTTTTAAGGTGTTTATAGTAAAGATATTGTTTTTAAATGTTTTGTTTAGATATAATTTTTCTTAGAATGGTTAGCAATAAACTATAAAATATATGAGCCATTTATGTGCCTTTTGACTAACAATGTTCTCCTTCAATTACTAGGCCAAGAATCCTCTCATAAGCTCACAAAATTTGATACATATAGTGTATGGAATATTATCAATGTGAATTTACTATAACATAATGTCATATTTAGATAGTGATGACATGCTATTATAAGGAAATAACAAATAATATTTAATGTCTTTGTGAATTAGCACTATCAAATTTATGAATGACATGGCATAAGTAAAGCAATATAATTGTTTGGGCTAAAAAAATTTTGATGGTATAGCAAAAATTTTCAGTCATAACATATTTCACAAATGTTTGTACATACACATGCATAAAGTACGAAAAATTGAAAGGTAAAAAATCATAGGGTCAAGCCTAATCAAACTAATTTAGTAGCAAATTGGAAGTACGAAAAATCACTCTTGCCTTGAATTAGAAAAATAATATTACAAAAAATGATAATCATAACTCTGTAATAATATTTTGGCTACGAAGATCATAGTTGGACAAAAGGAATCGTAGTTGGTGAGTACAATAATAGTAGTTGGCAACAAAAATCATAGTCCAAGATTATAACGATCATAATTGGCTATAAAAGTTGTAACAGTTGGTTGAAAGAATTGTTATCAATCACAGCTACTGATAATTCATATGGCTATAAATGAACCAATGCACTTGATGAATGATTTCGAACTTGACTCGAATAATATTCGATCATGTTTGTTCAAATTAGTAACTAAGTAACTTTGAATAGTTTTTAAAAACTCAAAACAGATAAACTGAAAAATTGAACATAGTCCAATTCATTTGTTAATGTTCATGAAAGTAACTATTTAATTGTTGTATACTTATATGATATATTATTTAAATAAAATTTAATTTATTAAAGCTTATTTAATAACATTTAATAATAACATATTATAATTTAATATCAATATACACATAAATTTAGTGCAATTTTTTTATTTTATTGAACTAATTTGTTCGCACTTTTTATGTTATTTGTTTACCAAAAAAACGTACTTATAACTTATATATTATTTTATTTATTTTGTATAAATTACTTTGATGATAATCTAAAATCTATTCAATTATTTATTTATATAAGTCTATAAAATCATTTGTTAATATCTTTATATAAAAAATTAAATACTCATTTAAAATTTTAATTTGTTTACTAATTTTATATGAAAAATTAATTACTTATTTTAATTTTTAGCTTTTGAATTAATATAAACAAGCCAAAAATAAATCAAGTATGAATATTAAAAATTTTAAGCATGTCAAGTATAAACGCATCTCAAGCTCAAACTGGATATGAACAACTTAGGCTTCACCCAAGCCAAGTCCAAACTAGCATACTTAGCTTAACTTTGCTTAATTACAGCCTTAATCTTTCTCATGCACTTCTCTTCTATTTTTCTCCCACTGCCCCCTTGGAATGAAAGTGTATTTATAATTTTAAAATTGGGTGTTTCGATAAATTTCTTCATGTTCTAAAAATACTTCATCAAAAGGTCAACATTGATCTCCTTCAACATTTAAGTGACTTAATAAACTCATAAATAAATGATCATGTGCTCATTGGATTCCTTTCGCTGAGACATTTGATTTTCTTGTAATCAATTTAGAGATTATTTAGCATTCTAATTGATATACCAAAACTTTCAACAACACTTCAAATATTTTATATGGAATTATTTAAGGCTGGATCAATTTTAGTTTTATTTGATTTATCTTATCAAGACACTCAATTTGACTATAAACTTACAGAAATAAGACCATAGATGACCATAAATTTGAATTTGTAATGTTTTTTGGTCAAAATGCATTGAGATTGATGCTTGATGATTAAAATTTATTGATGACACAAACATAATATAGTATTACATCAATAATGACTCAATCATTCCATATTAATGCAAACAAAATACTATTCTAGATGTGGATTTGATAGCATTCCACAAAGATTCATCGCACATAAAAGAAAGAATCACAAAAATTTTTTAAATGGAAAACCTTTGAAAGAAAAAAACCAGAATTGGGTGTTTGGGGGTGGCAGTGCATTGTCGCATCACAGTTTTTCTTGTTTGGCAAAAACTACGTTTTATCTGCATTTTCAAAAAATTACAGTTAAAAGCTACATTTTCCCACCGCGACTAGCTATCTACGATGACTGCCAAAAAATTACGGCCTAATGTTTTCAAACTATATATATATATAT
>JXCR01144989.1:125592-140062 GCA_002079205.1 Phalaenopsis hybrid cultivar | reverse complement strand
TTCATATTTTTCTAAAATTATATATATATGTAAATTAAAAAGTCCTTCCGAAGCGGGCGACGTGATTTCGATTCCGGCGGCCGACAGCTTCCTACGGGCGACCCCCAAACGTAACTCCCCCCCTTTTAAACGCCGACAATCCCAAAGCCACATTTTAATATTTCCAATTTGCTTCTCATAGAAATATGTCACAATAAACAGAAATATGTCATAGTTTCATCACCTTAAGCAAGTAGAGAAAAGAGAAGAACTGATAACATGTCATACTTCCATCATTTTAAGCAAGTAATCAAGTCCAATTCCTAAAACATGCTCATATTTCCATCTCTAGATGCTTGAGTAACATGCATTTTAAAAAAAAGGTGCAATACTAGACTAGCATGCTATATTGTCAACTGTACCAAGCTCCAGGGGCTCGACAGAGAGAAAACCGAAAAGAGGCAAGGGTACCTCCTTGAAGCAAAAAAAAAGTAACACATAAACTTTTAAAAGCACTTCTCAACTCCGATTCCTCTTCCAACAGTCAGGGGAAGCCACCCCAAACACATAAAGCTAAAGAAGTGAGAAAGAAAAATGACAAAGTTTTCCCTCCCTCAAAGATTTTTTTGGCCTACTGAAATGCTCTAAGTAGAGCTTAATATAGACAGGAGAAGGAGGAGGAGCGATCGAAAGATCGTATACGGTTCAAGGAATCGAACGGAGCAGACGCTCCATGCGGGTGGCTCGAGAAGCAGAGAGTTAGATCCTCGCAGGGGATAGGATCCACGACAATGATAAGGGGATGGGTCGTCTGCGAGATTGTCTCGCGTGCGAGAGGGACGAGCGCGGGAATCCAGCGGCACAGACAGGTGAGAGACGGACAGAGAGAACGAGTCATGTTAAGGCCGAGGCCCACAGGTTAGAAAGAGAAGGGAGGAGGGGGGAAGATATATTTAGGTTTAGGGATTAATAAATATTATTAATTATAATAATAATAATAATAATAATAAATATTATTTATTATTATAATTAACACTTCAATGTGTATTTTTCCCAGACGTGTCGTTGCGGTGAAACGAACGTCCCCCTTAGGCAAAATCGACGTTCCGGACGCGTCGGCGCAGTCCGTTTCGTCATCTGAAGTCGTTTAGGCAACCTCGTCGACCTCGTCGACGATCGGGACAAAAACGCGTCCCAAATCACGTCAAAAACTCGGCTCGAGCTCAATCAAACAGGACGGCGAAGAGCACGACACCAGATCCATGCGTACGGTCAATCCTAAGGCCATCAGTCCTATAGGGATGCTCCTTGAGCTCCCTCACAGTAGCCCCACCTACTAAGTGCTAGAGGTCAAAACCGGAACGTCAAGTCGAGCGAAGAAAAGCTCAGAATTTCTAACGGAGATGGCTCCTTTGCTAGTTTTCTAGGAATAGTCAACAGGAAAGTCCTACGGCTAGATCCTAGGCTATCAAAAAGGAGAGACTAGACTTCTACCAAAAGTGAGGTCAACACATCACCAAAATAATAATCATCTTTCACCACACCAATCTTCATCAATGAAAATAATCTTATCCTATCATATATCCTCAAAAAATAAAAATAGTAAAGCAAGGATGCAAATAGATATTTTCTTATTATGATTCATTCAGGCATTCAATGCTGTTGAAAAACGTAATACAACTCTAGGCATTCAATGCCGTTCAAAAACATGATACAACTCTAACGCAAGGCCATAGCAGAATAATGTTATTTGTGATGCATTGTTATCAAAATTCAAATTGGCAGCTTCATTATAGTAATCTAGTGAAAGATTAACAAAACAAAATCCCAATGAAAGAAAAAACCAACAGGGCCTAGAAAACGTATTATAATTCAAGGCATAGGGTTCTATTAATAAGCAACTAATTATAATTCAATACAGGCCTATATTAAGAAATGATATCCTAAATGATCTCTATTGCAAGTATGCAATACATTTAATTAAAAAAATGATCAAACCAAGTAATGTCAAGATAACGATTGCTAGTAGTAGAAAAGTACCTTGATTGTTGAGTGTCCACCAATAGCTATCTCCTCCGTGAGAATGGAGAAAGACTGCCGTGACAAATTCATATTAAGTTTATTCAGTTCTAAATTTCATGAACAACGATTATAGGATCTAGTAACAAGAGCATCAAGCAACAAAAGAACATAAGTTACCATAAAGAATTGAAAATACAAAATAATATAAGCCAAATGATGATGGAAGTTCTGTAGGATTCAAACAACAACAGAGATTATAAAGTAACGTGAAAACTATGCTTTTCAAAATAATAAAAAAATATAACTTAGCAAGAAATTAGCTTGGAGCATATAATACATGCTGGATAGCAGAAGAAATGGAACTAAAATACGACAGGTTATACAATTTTTCGCATGTTTTTACAAGAAATTTTGATTGAAAAACTACAATAACAAAACTCCAACAGTTAGCTATATCTTCTCTCAAACAAAATACATAAAGGCCAGCTTGTAGAGCAGATTTCATATTTTAACCCCGATTTTCTAATATTTTTCTTCGTGTTCAACCATGCATCTAACTTACTAGAACACTTTGAACATCCTAACTCCAAAACATCCTCATACCACATTTCAAGATACAAGTAAAGGTGTATCGGGGGTGATAACAAAACTAAGCAAGCAATAGAAATAAAACAACTTGATATTAAAATAACATTGTTATTTGTCACCTGTTACTATATATATGATAAAAAGTTGTATTTTAGTATCCAGGCCCACCCTTTTAAGGAAAAACATATTTGCTACCTCAAAAACTTGTCATGTAAAAGGATCATGAAACTCTAATTTATTTGTGAACCTAAACTCCTTTTTTATCATGCCAAACGAGTTGATTTTTATGATACTTTGTCCAAGGGTGCACTTTGTTTTTGTGCTATCGTGCTAGAATAGAAAACTAAAAGCTATTACATATAAACACTAGTATTCCAATCCTCGAGTTTGATCATCTTAAGCATGTATTTGTACAATGAGGGTCTAATACATTCTATTATATAGCATAACAAAAAAGTGTCAGGGGAGTAGAAAAGTGAAGGGTTGGACTTAACATTAAAAATTGTTCAAATAGATTTTTTTTAAGAGGGATCAACAAAAGGCATCTCTTGAAGAGAAGGTAGCGGCTGCGAGAGAGGGAGAATGAGAGAGAGAGAGAGAGAGAGAGAGAAAGTTGACAAGTTTGTTGGCAATCCTGTTGAATGTTAACGCTACATGTGATACCTTCATCAAGCTGCATGTGATGAACTAGTTGACCCACATAACAACCATGCATGGTGACTTAGTCATTAACGTATGATATGAATAAAATTAACATATATTGTATTACAAAGCTAATTTTTTTTGAAGGATCAATCTTGAAAATCAAAAACATGTTTTCATAAGTGATTGAGAGAGTATGTTGTTTTGTATGGCTTGTGTTTTTTTGCAACGATGCTATCATGAAGAGTCAAACTTCCTTTTGTTGTGCAATGGTAAAACATATTTAGCTTGTAATGCTTCATGCAATCTATTATACATGACTTCTTGGTGTGGCACGACAACTTCCAGTACCCCATTCATTGAAGTGATGCAAAAACACTCTCAAAATCTCTCCAAGAAATCGGAAAAAAGGTTACCTGTGTAAAACTAAGATGATATGAAAAATAGAATCATGAACTTGTGGGCTAATGAACTTAAATTTGCTAAAAACAAAAATGTACAAATGTCAGAAAATAAACAAGATAAATCTGAGGCAAAAATTTGCATGTACTACAAGCTCATTGTCATCAACAAAAAGGACAAAAACTAGAATCGAAATATAACTGAAAGTGAAAATAAATGTCTTTCGATGCCATTTTAATTTGAGTAAAGTTGGCTTATAAAGTATGGCAATGTACATTATAATTCAATTGGCAAACACAATCCACCGAATAAAATTTATTAAATAAACATCACCTGTCCCAAATGAGCATATTGAACAAATTCTCCAATTGTTCCTCATCAAAACATTTTTTTCAACATAAATCAAGGTTTTGTATCTTCCCCAATCGAACCAACTTATTTCAACAAGAACCCAAACAACTCTGATCAATCACAATTGATCAAGAGATGCAAAAAAGATTGTCAAGGATGGATGGAAAAACCTTCAAGAACAATGAAAAACATAAAATGATCTATACCATTGTAGTGAAGGCATGCTGTTGCTTCAATTTGCATGCCAACATATTAGGCCATCAATATGAAGAAGAACATGCAAACTCCACCTTCTAATCAAGAACTTAAGAGAACATGTTTCTCTTTAAGCTACAATCTCTTGATCAATTGAACACAAATCAAACACATTCTCGAATCAGAATAAGGGACCACTCTACATCATGACTAGAATAATTCCCAATAAAGTCTATGCTATCAATGTCCGCTATGACCCTACAACAAATTTAACAAGATACATAAAAACTATTCTACCTTTATGATAAGAAAAATTGTCAAAATTTCATAATCATATGGGTTCACTATCAAAATTAAGCCATTGATTATAAATCAAAAATCAAATCAAGACAGATACTCCATTGCCCTTTCCAATCAACCTAACGATAGGCTAATGTTAAGAATAAAAATCCCCATTCAAAGATAAATCAAATCAAAATGTCCTCAGTTTAATGATGGTTTCGATCATCACAAATCAACAACATATCATGTTAAAATGAGTTCAACTCATAAATCATAACATGATGAATTAAAAATATTATCAAAGCTCCCAAGTACAAGGAAAAATTAATTTCAACACTTCCCTCTGGCAAGGAATTTGTAATTTAAAAAACATAATCCGGAGCCTATACATCTCTAACGCTGTTAGGTGCTACCACCCTTTTCCATTCTGTTTGCGCGTATTCCTACCCTCTCCTTTCCCAGTTTTCAAAACAATTCTATTTCTAAAACATTAAGCTTAGAGATAAAAATTACAGTGCATTTGTCATCAAAAGAGCCCCCAACAAAAAAATTTAATATTTTTTGGGTTATAAAAACAGATCAGGAGAGCTAATATTCTACTAATCATGCTGCAAGTAAGAGTGAAGAAGTGACCTTAAATGTCTACCCCTTAGTTTTGTAATTACTAGCACTGCTTTACAAACTGCAAACCAGTGTTCTCTTCTCATCAAACCAATGGTAAGGATTAGATCATGGGCGAGTGGCTACGAAGAAAGGGAATTTTGAGGCAAGCTTGGGAAAGGAAACTTATTGTATTTATAGTTCATGGGTGGTTGCAAGTTTTAAGTAGTATTCAAAGTTTTTATTATGACCTGGAGTGGTAAATATAAATTTCCTAATTTTTAGAAGTATAGTATGCATGAAAAGAATGCAAAAGCGAAGAAAACTAAGCTCACCGCCGAATTAAGAAGGCCTTTTGAATCCCTGCAAAGTTGACTAGCCTCACCAGAACAGTTCCTTGTTTCTACGATAAATGGAGACCATGCCTGCATACCCGAGCCAAAAAAAGTTAAGCCAGCAACAATCAACCCCAATGACTAGAGAGTCTTCTAGAAGGCCTAAGATTACCTCCTTATTCACCACAGGTACCCAAGCTCCGCTGGGATCAGTCTCCAAATTATCTGACTCCCTTAAATAGACACTATGATAGCGCTGTAAAAGATAAATGCGCACTTCAACTTCAAATTTTGCTTTCATTAGGTGATCATCAAAGAAATTCACTAAGAAAATTATGAAAAACCTTTTCCAAGTCCGTTAGGAGCTGAAAACTCGCAACGGCCAGTTCAAGAGAGTTTCCCTCTTTAAGGATGCGGAGAATCGCATCATACATTTTCCTTAATAACAAGAAACCAAGCTCAACAGGTTAGAGTAAATAGCACTCGGCTACTAAGTTTGCAGGACAGAGAAGTAGTAAAGATAGAGGATACCAGGTGGGAGGGGATGGAGTAATCGAAGCAAGAGATGCGCCACGAACGGCGTCCAAGAAAGAGAGTCCTGCGCCGGTGTAAGGGTTATATATGCATATAAGAGAAGAAAAATGTAGAGGAGAAAGAGAGTACTGACTATCTTCATGGATATCGCAAGCTTCCCTGATGCCGGATGAGTCGAGGATTGCCAAGGTGTTGCCCTCCAACCGGTGGGAATTTTTTCTAAGGTTGTCCATTCCTGCACTAGGTCAGGACTAATGAAGAAATATTTTGAGTGCGAAATGTTTTTGAGGGGAGGAATGGCCGACCCTTCCCTTGTTCCCGCCGAAATTATACCCGCTTTATACCATGGCTAGTAAAAATCGTTGTCCGCGTTTTTCTGTCGAAAAATCGGAACTATATCTCTAAAAAGGGTTCTTTATTGCCTTCGGGCAACCCATGTAAAATCAAGTTGGTGTCTGTCACATAGTCATATCATCAAAAAAGGTCATTCAAGAGTTCCTCAAACCATATCGTTGAATAGAAGAGAGGAACTTGGTTGTGTTCATTATGATTTCACATGTGAGACCAATTAACAATGACTAACAGTCATCTAAAAGAACCCTTAAGGTCAAACATCTCATCATTAACCTATCAAAAAACCAAAAAAAAAATAAATGAAATTCAAAAGGAAAAAAAATATACTTACAAATACAGTAAAAAGTTCAAACAATCAATATAAAATGTAAAGTACAAATGATTTTGAATAAAAAAATAAAGTATAATTAGTATTAAATAAAGATGAAATACTTCAATAACAACCTTCTACTTTCACATCTATAATTTATGCCCTCAACTCTATCATCTCGCAAGCACCTTCCCCCATCTTTATTATAGGTGGTGGAAGCATCATTCTCAAGCTGTGACAAAGAATTTCCATGAAGGTACTCAAATACCTCAACAAGTACATGTTCATGATCCTCGTCCACACTACGCAAGTCAATCATTACGAGAAGGATGTCGCCAAATGCAATTATGGAGAGTCATTGTGACAAATCAAATCTGCATCTATTTGGGAAATGAGTAGGATGACATATCGCAGAGTATAACCCATTTATTCTTTCAAACACCAAAAGTACTCTCATTGACACCGCATAAGGAGGAATGTCATTTATTGAGCATTTCTTTTATATCTCGTGTTACACTGCTTGCTCACTCAAAGTATGGTATATGGTAGCTCGTATTAGGACAGGGCTTGAGATACCTTCACTATAACAGATATACAACATCAACCAAGTAATATTTACCAGATATGATTTGCATAATTAATATTGAGGTAAAAGTTAAATTACGAGATTGGCTTAGATTCAAGCGTAGCTGCAAGAGGATGTGGGTAGTTGTAAGTGGCATTTCACGTTTCTACTGTCATCTGCACTGACATTCTGCATGAGGCTCCCACAACGACCAATGAATGCAATCTTCTCATTATTTGGAACACATGCGTCAACTTGTGTTCTATCAATTACTTCAATACAATCCTTGTAAATTAACATTGAGTTCATAATAATGATGTTTTTTTCAAAATTAAATGTAATGAATTTGAAATGTTACCTTAAAGAACGACATGCATCTTGCATGGCATGAAATCTCTGTAGGGATCCGTTCGAACCTATTATCAGTAGGTTTTATGATTTGTGAAGCCACCATCACAAATACATAAAACCCACAGCCACATTACAACACAACCAACACTCTCTTACAACAGTCACCACCACAACCACAAACCCGCAACCAAGAACCCAAACAGCAGCCACCACCAAAACCATAGAACCCAAAGCCACATGACAACACCTCCAGCACCCCAACCACTACCAACACCCCCTTACAATGGCCACCACCACAACTGCATACCTGCATCTAACATCCCAAATAATAACCACTACCAATACCATAGAACCCACAACTACATCACAACAGATCCAACACCTCAACCTCAAATAGCATCTCAAACAATAGCCACTGCCATACCCTTAGAACCCACAATCACATCACAACACAGTTAACACCCCGTACAATAGCCACCACCACAACTACATAACCACAACCAGCATCCAAAACAATGTCATCACCAAAACCATAAAACCCAAAGCCACATCAAAGCATAGTCAGCACCCCAACCACAGCCGACACACTAAACAAAAACCCCCACCACACACATAGAACCCATAGCCACATCACAACACAGCCAGCACCCCAACCACAGCCAACACCCCCTTACAACTGTCATCACCACAACCAGCATCCCAAATAACTGCCATAACCAATACTATAGAACCCATAGTCATGTCACAACATAACCATCACCCTAATTACAGCTAACACCCCAAACAACAGCCAACACATCAATCGTAGAACCACACACCCCAATTAAAAGGCCAGTTAAAAATGAAACCACCTAAATTGAAAATTAGTAAAAAAAAATAATTGAAAAGGCAATAATTGAAAAATCAATAAAAATGGGCCAATTAAAAAAAATAAGAGAACAGCCAATCCCAAAATTGTAATACCAGAGAGAAGTTTGATGAGAATACCATATGTCAAAGGAGAGGAAAGAATCCAACAAAAATCAAGACACCAATCACGAATAGATAGAAGGAGGAGATCGGAGAGGGAGAAGATTGACACGAGAATGTAGAGGGAGGATTGGCCGTGAAGGAGGCAAGAGAGGCTTGAGCACGAGAAGGGGGAGGGAGAAGTGTCATGAGGGGGTAGGATAGTAACAAGAGTTGTGATACACGAAAATAATATGTTGTCTTAAGTACACATTTTATGCTTATTTTTAGTGATAGTGTACTTTGAAGAATGATTTTTCATGTTTTTATTGCAGGTACATTATAATTAGGCATTTCGAGTAAAAGTAGCAAAAAAAATGAAATTTGGAGCCAAAACAACAAAAATTTTGGGAATTATGGCGCTAGATGTGCCAGAACTGGCATCAGATGTGTTAGATTTGCACCAAAAGCGTCATTTTACATAGAGTTGGCGCCAGATTGGCCTCAAAAGCACCATTTTATACAAAGCTGGTGCTAGATGCGCCAGATTTGACACTTGAAGCACCAAAATCCATAACAGTGGGATTTAAGCAAGCTGGCACTAGATGCACCAGAACTAGCGCCAGATACGCCAAAGATGACTTTTTGCGGATTAAGGCGGTTTAGAACAAATTTTGCTAGAATTTTCAAAGGGACACTTGTTTTAAACATCCCTTGGAGTGATTCAATGCATCTAGACATTTGAAGTTTCTTTTATGAAGGGATATGCTCTTGGATTATTAGACATGTCTTTTGAATTCAAAAGGGTTGACTTTTAGATAGAATTTTGGAAGGAATTTTTAATTCTTTTTGCAGAGAAATTTGAATTCTTTTTGGTGGGAGGGAGTCTTTAATAAGAGAGGGTTTTTGAAGAGTTTTAGGGGGTGTGGAGTGTAAAGGGGGGTGAGAGAGGGAGAGAGAGAAAGAGAGAGAGAGAGAGAGAAAGCCAAGGGCTTAGAAATTTTCTTCAAGGATTGTAAGAGGAGATGGAAGACGAGAGATTTCTTCTTCATTACACTTATAAGAGAGAATTGAGAGTGCTTGTAAGGAAAGAAAGACTTGAAGAGAACTTCTAGCGGTTTTCTTGGGAAAGACTATAAGATAAGTTATGTCTTTTATTTTTTTTGAAACTTGTTTTTATATATGAAATTCATGTTTTATCGTATCCTTCTCATGAATTCTGAGTAGTCTTCTTTATCATTCTCCCTATTTTGAGATATGGTTTTGTGAAGAATTGATTTTGTTTTATACTATTTTAAATATCAATAATTTGTGATGATTTGAACTTCAATCTTCATTTACTTTTCGATCTGACAATTGAATTATTAAAATATATTAAGAAACATATGTTCCGAAAGGGCTATGATTTCTACAACATGGTGATAATCACATTTGATTTCATGGGAGAGGATGTCATTCATGGAATTGAGTGCAAATATATAGGGAAATATACTTTGTTGTGTTTCGAAAGGGCTATGATTTCTACAACATGGTGATAATCACATTTGATTTCATGGGAGAGGATGTCATTCATGGAATTGAGTGCAAATATATAGGGAAATATACTTTGTTGGATGTAGAATTGAAGATTTTAAGGTGACTGATTAAAATCTCCAATTTGGTCCAGTTGATTGGAAACTGACGCGAGATTGTTAGACCTCGGGTGAGGGAGTAGTGGGAGCTCTAGAGTGGCAGCCGATATCTTGTCAGCCTAACCACATAATTAAGGACCAAACTCTGGATTAGTCAATGTTTTTTATGCACTCGAAAGAGGGTAAAGAATAAAATTGCTCCTATTTAGCACAAAACAATTTATATATATTTTCAAATGATTTTAATTTCTTCACAATCCATATTCTCACTATAAAGAGGAATGATGCTTTCTTAAATTTGAACTCTTCGACACAAAAGCTTTGTTTAATTTTTCGTAATTTTACTTTTGAAAGTTTAGCTATTAGTTTAATTAGCTTTGTCTTTTTACTGCATTTTATTTAACATTCACTATATTAATTTATATTCAAATCTAGCACTTCATTTTTGTAGTTTAAAATTGTAGTTCACATTATAATCTTAAGAATTTACTCATAGGTATTTCCAACTTCCCAGTGGGATCGATATCTGGAACTCTATTAGAGCCATTTATTACTTGAGTGATACGTATACTTGGGTTATTTTTAGGGGATTTGACAGTTTAAAGAGTTTTAAAAGATAAAACTATTTTCGTTAAAGATATTTTTGTTGGGATTAATTTGTATATTTACTATTGTATATGTCGTGTGTATTTTGTAAAATTGAAAGATATTTGCCAAATTAACACACTAAATCCAGCCGCATCAAGCTGCCACCCACTATATAATAGAAGACGCAGGCCGTGAACCTGCACACATTCCGCTAAACTTCACGATGAGTCACGAGAAAATGTCAAAACCAAATGAAAAAATGACATTGTTGTTTAGAGCCCACCACGCGAAATAAGCAACCTCAAATAGGGTCTTAGGGCTGCTGTAGCTTATTAAAAAATGTTGCACAATAGTTGTGATAGGAAACTACTGCGCAAAATTTTTTTATGAAAAAGTTGACTGTGTTGCAACTATTTCTTAATAAATATCATTTCCACCTTTATAGTATAATGTTGTTTATAGCAGAGCCAATCTTGCTAACATATTTCATATTTGAAAACAAATCCAGTTTGAATTTTACAAAATAAAAACTGTCACCTCATAAAGCAGTGAGTAACACAAAAATTAAAATTAAAAACAGGCTATTAAAATAAAAATTAGTAATTTATAATATAATTTTCTTTTAAAATGCAATTAGGCAATGTCATGAGATAATCCATCGTCCAACCATAATTTTTATGTATGATGACTATCCTTGGTAAAATCCTCAAATCGATCTGCCCACCTAAAACAGTCACAGTTCTTTGTTTTATTCTTTGACATTCATAGAATTGTCTCATATAGCTATGTGGTTGTCGCGAAGTAAGCAAAAAATATTGTAATCTACATTTGCAGTACATGTTCTAGGGTTACCGTAAGACTTCAAGCTCATCTTTTATGAAGATTTAAAACTGCAAAGCAAGGACCTTTAGATGCAATATTAGTAATGAAGAATAGTAGAAATACTTAATTCAAGTTTTATGAAATTGTGAGGTCTCATAGAACATAATATAAATCAAGAAATCTGCTACAACAAGATAGTAGATCTTAAATATAATTTTTTTTATTGTAATAAAAAAATAAAAAAATTAATTAATTAACAAAAAGAAAAAAAAATAGGGTTCATTCGAGCGAGACTTCACCGCTCATGGGAGCATTAAGACGAGATTTATTCCTTGTTTGCTCTCATTCAACCTCACATGCAAAGAGTGAAAGAGTGTGCAAGAGAGACAAGGGGAATTGAGAGAGCAAGAGGATGAGATAGAGGAAGAAGAAGAAACAACTGTAAAGCGAGAAGGAAAAGAAGCAAGAGGTGGAGGTTACATGTAACCGAGCTAGAGAAGAAGGAGAGTTCGTGCAAATTTTTCCTCACACGAAGGTAGCTTAAGTGGCTCGATCAAGTTCCATGAGCAACAGAGGTATGGAGGAGAAAGAAGAAGAGGAAGTTTGATTGGCCAAGCTTCTCCCTTATCATCGAGGATCCCTCACCCTTGTGAGCGAATGAGAATTCATGCTCTAGAGATTGTGAGGAGACAAGATTATCCTTTACAGCTTGCGGAGGAGGAGAAAGGCTCAAAAAGCTGATTTGAAGCTCAACCGAGAGCTTGGGGAGGAAAAAGTGGTCGCAGGAGCTTCTCGCGTGCGTGGAGTTGTAGAACGAAGCCCACATGTTCAGTTCGAATGACTTAGGGCAGGTAGAGGGTTTAAAAAAGTAAATATTAATTTATTTAAGTTATTAATGTTAGTTGATTTAAATTATGTTATTTACTGTAATTCCTAATTACTTCAGTTCATTTAAAAAAAAAGCAAATGATTAATTTTTAGAAATAATAGAGATTTTGATGAGGAAGCTAAGGCTGATGAAATTAGAGGGGAATTTCAGACTTATTTTAGTTCTCACATGTAATTATTCTAACTAATTCTTATTAAATGATGTTTAGGAAAATATTTGGAATGTTACCTAATAAGATATATAGAAGATTAATTTAACTTAGTGATGATATTTAATTGCAAGTAGAACAATAAATTGATAGAATAATTAATATAAATTGAAAGTTATTTTAATTAAGTTCTTTATGGAATACCAATTACCAATTTAGGGTATGTTTGGGGCAGTTGCAGCTTATCTAGATTTTTCGAATAAGCTGCTTATCCTGATAATCTATTGTTAAACAATTGATCCGGATAAGTTGTCTGACTGTTTGGTTTGTGCGTTTGAAAAACAACTGATTCTGGACAAATGACCAGTTTGCCCTTATTTTGAAAAAGCTATGTAGTTGTTTAGTTTGTACGTTTTTGTAAACAACTGATCTTTTAAATTTAAAAAGAGTGTAATAAAAATCAATTAAGAAAATGTAGAGCACACAAGTTGAAAATTTCATAACTTCAATTAAGAAAATGTGCTTTGATACTTGTCCTTTGTATTAAAGAGTTGTTAAACTTACCAAGCTCAATAAAAATTTTGTATACTCTTCTATAATGATCAACTTTGGTAAGTATTGAATTTAAAGAATGATATATGATGACTAAAATAAAAGTACACATTTGTTGGATCCACCTTAATCCTTCAAGTGTAAGAAAATAATAAAAATGTTTACAGACCTAGCTCTAATGAAAGTTTCATGTTGAAATTTTACAAATCTAAGGAGAGGAAAGATTAAAAAAACAAAATAACAAAAGATGCACAAACAAATCTAAAGGAGAGAAAAAAACCATCCTAAGGAGAGGAAAGAACAAAATAATAACAAGAAAAAATGCAGCAGTTTACCAAGCTCGAGCCGAGAGAAATGAGGGCAAGAAGCAGGCGAGTTAGAGGAGGAGAGGAGATACCGAGTCTTCGGCGCAGGCGTGCTTCACCCATTCTTTGACCGTGTGAGAGGAGGAGGAGAGTCAATCGATCCAACGCTTAGGCACGAGGAGAAGAGGAGATCAGTTTGATCGAACACTTAGGCGGGAGGAGGAGGAGAGGAGATCGGTCGATCGATCAAACACTTAGGTGAGAGGAGATCGGTCAAGCGCTTACGACAGAGAGTGAGGGCTTCAGCGAGGGCAGCCAGTGAACGCAGATTGCGGTGTCCTACTTGCAATCCGTTTCTAATTAGGAAACTCATTTTTCAAAAAAGCCAATAAAACACATTATTTAAACAACTGGTGGCGTTTTCAAAATGCCACTGGTGTGTGAGAGGAGGAGGATAATCGATCGATTGAACGCTTAGGCAAGAGGAGGAGAAAACACTTAAGTGAGAGGAGGAGGAGAGGAGATCAGTCGAGCGCTTACGACAAGAGCGAGGGCAGCGAGTGTCTTTCGCTCGATCGAAACGCAGATCACGGGGTCCTACCTATGATCTGCGTCTAATAAAAATTAGGAAACTCCTTTTTTCAAAAAAGGCCGTAAAACATAGTATCCAAAAAGCCGGTGGCATTTTCAAAATGCCACTGCTGTGTGAGAGGAGGAGGAGAGTCGATCGATCAAACGCTTAGGCGAGAGGAGATCGGTCGAGCGCATATGAGAGAGAGTGAGGGCTTCAGCTAGGGCAGCGAGTGTCTTTCACTCGATCAAAATGAGGATCGCGGTGTCCTACCGACAATCTACGTCTAATAAAAATTAGGAAACTCCTTTTTCAAAAAAGCCCATAAAACGTATATCCAAATAGTCGGTGGCGTTTTCAAAACACCAGTACTGTGAATAAGCCCCCCCCCCCCCCCCCCCCCCCCCCCCCCCCCCCCCCCCCCCCCCCCCCCCCCCCCCCCCCCCCCCCCCCCCCCCCCCCCCCCCCCCCCCCCCCCCCCCCCCCCCCCCCCCCCCCCCCCCCCC
>JXCR01144989.1:105729-125155 GCA_002079205.1 Phalaenopsis hybrid cultivar | reverse complement strand
GTACTGTGAATAAGCCCCCCCCCCCCCACCCCCCCAAACATACCCTTAATTAAAGGAATTATATGTGAGCATGTTTAAGTATTTATGTTTTCTTTTAAATGTTAAATGCAATATACAAGTGACTAGAATATGATATATGCATACATATGAGAGCAACCTTGAATGGTACTGATAATGGAATGTAATGTACCCATGCACGAAATGGAAATGAAAAATATTTCTTACTTTTATGGTGGGTTGAAAAAGGTTAAACATATATTTTTATAAAGTATACATTTAGATGTTGGCTCCCAATTATGAAAAGTATAACCTAAATAAATGAAAAAAATGAAATTATTTTTTTACTCCTTTCTTTTAGGGCACAATTTTTATTATTACCGCACTTATACAAAAATATTTTAAAATAAGAATTATTATAATTTAGAAATATTTACTAACTGAGTATTTTTAACTCTAAGCAAAGTTACTAATATTTTTACAGGAATGCTAGTTGTATATTAGATGGACCACAGGAGTACGTGTACATGCAATGTAGAGTGCAAGTTGATATGTGTTTCAATTTAGTTTATTTTTTGTTTAATTATAAATGTTTAGATATGAATAATTTATTGTAAGTATAAGTTTTATGAACTAGAATGGCTCTTTTGTATTTTGTATTTTTATTTTTCATGATGAAAATAAACTGTTAGATAAGTTTCTGACATGCATCAATTTTAAGTCATTTTATCTGCTATTTTTCCTACATTTTACATCTTAATTTCTTTTATTTATCACATATTTATGCTTGAGAAAGTTATTTTGTTAATGTTATGTAGGATGCTGAACACAAGTATGTTGGAACGAAAAAATCCAGTGGAAAAATACTCTAAAGAGTCATGACTATTAAAGGCGGCGTGACTATGCCATTGATCAAACCAGGCTGGCGTGACCACACCTGAAAGTGGTGTGACTATGCCATATATTGCAATCAGGCGGTGTGAGCACACCACAATCAGGCATGACCATGCCAACCGCAACAGAAGAACGACATGACCATGCTGGAAACGAATGTGACCATGCCAGAAACGGGTGTGACCACGCCAGAAACGGGTCATGCCAAAGAGAGGGAAAAACTTTAAGAAGGAAATTTGGTGGCCCAAACTGTGATTAATGCTATAAAATCAAAACTTAAGGCTTCTATGAAGGAGTTTTGCATCGGAGAAGGCTTGGAGTCTAAACGAAGAGAGTTTAAGAGAGGATTTGAGGAATCCTTTGAGGGCTTTCTTCCTCCTTGGGTTGAAACCTTTAAGGGAGAGTTTTTCTCTGTACTTTCTGAGTTGTGAGAGATTTTGTATGAGAGGAAAAGTTGCTAGATTTTTTGAGAAATAATTTCTTGTAATTTTTTCATCTTTATGTTGCCTGCAATAAAATTTCATGTGGTGTTTTTTTTATGGTTTTCTCTGTAATGAGAGGTAAACATTTTCTTCGTGTCTTTGTCATGTAGGGAGTAGTGGATTTATTGTTAACTCTCCTTAATATTTTTTCTAGTAATCCTTTGTTGAGCTTTTCATAGCATGTGTTATTGGTTAACCTTCATCTTCATTACTCCTAATTTAGCCAACTAGAAAGTTAAAATGTTTCATGAAACTTCATCCTCTAACCATTGCATAGTGGAAACAAAGAGTTAATCATAAAATTTTCAGAGGATATCAATATTCAACTAGAATTCTACAATCCTCTTAGAGAATAAAAAAAGTCATACAGACTATCATGGGGATGAAGGAAACCTCAACTTCATGGATTTTAGGTTTCTTTTTGCCTAGACATAGGCATAAGAAGTGTCTTATCTCCCATTGACAACAATCACATAGAAATACGATCTCCACAATTCCCAAATCATATAGGCATGAGCTTCATCTATCTTAAAGACTCAAAAATATTTCCCTCTTATTTTTTGTGCGACCTTTTCTTTCTGTTCATGCATCTATTTTATTGTTTTTTTTTAGGTGCTGAAAAAAAACTGAAAAGGCTAACGACCAAGAATAATTTTGCTACTAAATTATTTCAAGTTTTTTTTTTTAATTTTATTTCTCATATTGTGTGCTGCATTTGCATGCTTCTGTGTTGAATAACTTTTATGGCTCAGTGTGTATATTTGTTGTATGTTTTTAATTTTTTTTGTTTATGTTTAAGGGAGCTGAGGCTGAAATTACCCCTTTTGACCCTAAGATTGATCACACATTTAGATGTTTTAAGAGATCACACTTAACTTTTAAATCACCTGTTGAGATGGATAATCCTAATTCACTCACCATGAAACTACTTAGGGATTATACCAACCCAAATGGTGAAAAACAATTAGTTTGCGGGACTTGCCACTGATGACCCCAATCTTTACTTAACCAATTTTCATGAATTGTGTGCCACCTGCTGGTACAATGCTGTCCCTAGTTTTGCTATTAAACTTAAGGTTTTTTTCCTTTTCATAATGGGATAAAGCTAAGGTATTGTTTAACTCCCTTACCCCTGGATCAGTCAAGATCTTGAATGCCTTAGCACAAAAACTTCTTGCTAAATACTTCCTTCCATAAAAAAAATTGCAAAACATAGGAATGATATCACCTCATTCACTCAAATTGATGTAGAGTCCATTTATGAGGCTGGGAGAGGTTTAAATAATTTTTTAGGAGGTGCCCACATCATGCCATACAAGATTGACTAATCATTCAAACTTTTTACAATGGTCTGATAGGTTCCATGAGATCCATAAACATGATGGAGTAGGAGGATCACTCATGTCTAAACCTCTTAATGAAGTTGTCGGTCAAGATTTTTCCTTTAAAAGTGATTTTTGTTTTTATTTTAATGTATATGTATATATATGTAATTTTTAATTTGAAAATAGAGTTTTTTTAATTTTGAAAAAAATGTGAGATCAAACATATCCCATACATTTTAATAGTTCAAATGATCGGGCACAAAATCATAAGCAATGCACCTATCCCAAAGAATAGACACTTTACTTGTCAGTGTGCTCGATTAAATAAGCTAATATATTTTATGACATCTGTTTAGTCTACGAACCTTTTTTATATGTTGGCTGACAAGTTCCCCTATATAATATAAGGATTAGATAGGGTTTATATTACCTGGGTTTTTCAGTTCCCTATAGCGACAAGCCCTCATAGTCACTTACAACTTAAGCGACCGAAGTCACTTAAGAAAACTCTCGATAATGATCGGAGGTGTTTGTCTTCAAAAATACAAAGGTTGGTGTACAAGGTAGAACATGGAAAATCAAATGGGAGTGGATCAAATAGGAGCAATTATTTTTGGAATCTAAAGAAAGGAGAAGTAGGGGATGTCACAAATCTCGAGGAGAACCTCAGTAGCTTCCCAAACTATCCTATGGTTTAGTTTTGGTTTTGAAGATGATATTACCTGATGTTTCATCCTCCCATTTTTATTAAATAGAGCTTACATTTGCATGATATCTGATCATGTAAATAGCCTAAAAGATAAGAGGATTTATGTCATACCGAATGATGACCTCGACGTCCTAAAAGAGTTTGAGCTTAAATTGCACAACATGATTGTACAAAGGGATAAAGATAAAGTGAGGATTTATGTCGCACTAGGCGGGCTACCCAAAATCCTATGAATAGTTATTGTTAAGCTAAAGGAAGGTTTTGCTGGTGAAGATCCCTTTTGCACTTTGAAGATGTTCTTTTCTTGCATTCAAGTCATGATGCCCACAAAGCTCGCCTCGAGCTCCTGCTGTAGTTATGGCTCAAAGGTTTGTAGTTTGTTTTGTTATTGATAAATTTTATTAAAAAAATGTTTTGGGGGATTTTTAATTTAGGACCTTGGTTAAAATCCCATAGTTCTGTCATCCTGACATTACTATTTTTTTTTAATTTACTTAATTTATACGAGGCGTTAAACACATTTAGACTGAGAATTCTCATTAGCAACCGTAGGTTACCTCATCTAAGAGATTCTCGTAAATTCGAAAGGAGCTGATTAAGTGCATTTAAAAAGTTGAAAAGTTTATTTACCATTTTGAAAGTGTGATTTTTTGTTGTCTTTGTTTTGCAAGTAAAGTATACATGAAAAAATAAAGAAACAATAAAGTAAAGCAGTAAAAACTACAAAAAATAAACTATAAATACATACGTGGGCTTTTGCTACCGCTGCATGGTTAGTATCATGAAGCATATTATAGTTGCAGGGAATTTTAGTAAATTTTTGGAAAAGAAATCAGGAAAATATTGTATGAAAAAGTAGAAAAATGGATTGTAAGAAAGCACGAACGAGTAAAACACGCAATCACATATGAGAAGTTTAAGACTTTAGTAAAGGTAGGGGCTCAGAGCTGGGTAGTGTGCCTTATATTTCCAACTTTGATAGAAGTCTCTATCCTAAAAACTCAAGGAAGAGCAATTCTTAACCTCAATCCGAGTGATTAACCAGTGTACCTAATAGGTTTTCTTCAAAATCATTTAATTTTTCATGTATGCAAAGTTTACTTTGGCAAGCAAAAGTAATGACGTTATGAAAGAGATTTTTGTTTTCTAAAATATTTTTTTTAAGTAATATACTCCATATGCTAATTACTCTAATCAGGCTAGGACTACCAGCAACCTAAAAGTATCAAGGGCATCTCCCACCAAAAGTTGGTGAAAAGTATCATTGATACTATCCTCTTTTCTTGTTGAGGATCCTTGATATAGGAGATACTATTTCAAAATCCCACTTCACAACCCTCATTTAGCACACATAAGCAATATCGTCATCAACCTTGCCCCCATGACCTCAAACTACACAAGCTCGATGATCCATATGTGGCAAAAATATCCTCAGTTGCTCACAAGGGTCTAAATACCTTATCCAAGACTTAAACTCATGAGCATTTGGTATAACTCGAAGATAAGTAGTGTGGGGTATTTCATTGGAATCAATGTATTAATAGGTCCCGATGTATATCTTGGTGGATCCCTAAAGTTTAATGGATGATTTTCTTCAACAAAGAATAATAGGTATGAGTGCCCTTCAAATTGTTTATAAGGCTATAAAAGTGCTCGGGGATTGAACCTAAATGTCTTTTAGAATCTTCTGAATCACCTCGAGTCCTTACAGACTTATTATTTTGTTGAATTGATCACTCCTAGTTAATTTAGTTGTACTATTTTAACTTGTGCTTAGTGAACTTTTAATGTATTAATTAACCCATGAGTGGGATGACATGCTTATAGTGTTTGAAAATTGTTCATGATTGATTTTTTCATCTTCTAAACCTTATTAAGTGATGTTGGATCAAACTTGATTCACCATCAAGCTCTTAAGTCTTTATGAGTAAATTTGCATTTTTTTGGAAAAGGTTGAGTGAGGCGAGCTTAATTATTATTAAAAGAATGTATCATCATGTGACCAATGATCTAGGGCTTCCAATTAGTGAGTTATTGTCTTCTTAACATAATCCCTTCACTTAGGATCATCCAATTTAATTAACTTCCAAAATACAATAATTTGGGAAATTATGTTTTCACCCTTCTATAGAAAATATGAGTTGGTTTCTATCCTTCAACCCATTATTTTTCCATCATTTCATTTTCACCCTTCTATAGAAAAAATATTGAGTTGGTTTCTATCCTTCAACCCATTATTTTTCCATCATTTCAGAGAACTAATTATGATCAATTTTACCCTTTTGCCCTTTGGTTTACCCAAAATTTTGATTAAGGTTAAAAATTTCTTAATTACCACTTTGCCCTTAGGGGTCTCCTCTTCATAATTCCTTAAGTTTCTCAAATGACTTTGAAAGTTTGTCGTTACTCCACTCATGGGTCCATTTTAATATTAGAAGAGGATTTATATTTTTCTGATTTTTATTTAATTTTTTATAATTATTTTTGTTCAAAAGTAGGGATTTTCAAAGATAATTAATTTAGCCAAGTAAAATAAACTTTCTAACCTTAAGGAAATTATTAGAGGTCCACTTAGGTGAAATGACTACTAGGAATAATTTTTATGAATTTTTGAATTTAATATTAATTTTTATAATTATTTCATTGATTTTAACTAACAAATAAATATAAAACATATTTTATTTTAGAAAAAACTTTTTATATTTTTCATAAGTCCTTCTGATCCCAAGGAATCCAGAGAAGTGAATTTTGTATTTTTTGTGATTTCTATTTATTTAATGTAATTATTTTATTTACAAATTAAAAAAAATGCATTTAATTATTTAATACACCTCTTTACACCATTAGAAATTTACAAACACTCTTTTAAGTTATTTTTTGTTGTTAGGGTGGCATTTAGGCAACTTGGAATATTTTTGTATTTTTGGTATTTTTAATTATTTAAAATTTAAAAAGTA
Source organism: Phalaenopsis hybrid cultivar (assembly GCA_002079205.1). Taxonomy (NCBI): domain Eukaryota; kingdom Viridiplantae; phylum Streptophyta; class Magnoliopsida; order Asparagales; family Orchidaceae; genus Phalaenopsis; species Phalaenopsis hybrid cultivar. The sequence goes on along the minus strand of JXCR01144989.1, from coordinate 118,791 downwards.
GATAAAGGTCCCTTTGGCCATAAGGAACAATCCAAACCAATTTTCATATTTTTTCTAATTTTTCTTTTATTTATTATAATTATTTTAAGCCAAAATTAGTCTTTACTTAGAAAATAAATATTTGCATTAAAAATAATTTTTATGGCTTCAAAATTTTTACAGAGGTTTCCTAGGATGATTACCTACAACTTGGCTAATTTTTGTAATTATTTGAATTATTTCATATTTTTTCTTATTTTTATTGTTTTTTATTAATTTAAAGTAGGAAAAAGACTTAAAAATTTTATAAATATTACTTTTATATTTCTAAGATTCTCTGACCATAGCTACCAAACAAGATTTTTTATTTTTCTAACTTTTATTTTTTTCTTTTAATTTTTGAAATAAAATATCATCAAATATTTAAAAAATTAGGGCTTTTAACCATAGAGATGTCATGTGACCTTGGAAAAATAAGAGGAGAATCTAAAGCCATCCAAAACAAACCCTCTAAATTTCATTTAATTTAAATAATTATTTAATTATTTATGATTTATTCACTCTCTAGAGTGTTTAATTTATTTAAAAATAAAGAAAGGGAAAATAATTTGTTATTTTTAGTCCACATTTTTCTCTTATGTTCACTGAACACAAGAACCTTTTTATTTTATTCTTATGAATTTTCTATACTAAGATATGTATTTTTAAAGTTTTTGTATTTATTTAATTCCAAAATACTCTATTTATCTACTTATCCACGAGACATCCACGTCAACCTCATCAACTCCAAATCGATACACGTCGTCCCGTGGTTGGATGCACTTTACACGTATGCTTGTCACGCGGTCTGCAGTTCCCGTATCGTTCTCTCATCCTGCGCGATCTGGACCGTTCACGTGATACATGTGGAAATGGACAACATCCGTTCATCATCCTCAATCCTTCTAACCCAAGAACCGTCCGTGTTCTAGGCCTAATATCTCGCTTGATTCTCAATTAAATCGCTCGGGGTTTGTTCCTGCACCTTCTTCTAAGTGAGAAGAATCTACATATATGGTCAAATACACATGAAATACAAGTTCACTTCATAATGAATGAAATCGAGGCAATATTTAGAGATTTTGAGCTATACCTTTTCTCAAGAGGTGAGGCCTCGATTGGTTTGGTTGGAGACGATCGCCTTGAGTCCACAAAGATCCTCAAAGTGGTGTCTTAAGCTGAAGGATGAAATTGTACATGAGATGAAAATTGATAGTGCGAGGGGTAGGATAAGGGTTGCCTCTGTTAGATTGGTTGTTTCAGATTTGGAGGAGAAATTTCCCAAACCGTTGAGTGTGTATGACTATTTTTTTTCCCCTCCAAAGTCTTTTGAATGTAAGAATTACGATTTAGATTACATTTTGACTATCTCTAGTGATAACATAACTATTCATGACCAATCTAACCCCAATTTTGATTCCGAAAATGTTCCTCAGATCATACTCAAGTCCAATGAACACGTTAACGATAACAAATAAGATGTCGACAACGCTGATTAAGACAATTCTGGAAGTGAGGAGCCAATCCTTAAGTGCGAAGGAACACCAATAGCAATCAACTTAGAATTTTTAGATTCAAAGGAAACACAATAAGAGTTGGCTACAACGTCAAAAGAAGAAGAGATCATAGTAATTAATTTAATTAGTGGGAACGTATTACCCCCAAGAACTTCTCCAATAGAAAAAAGAAAACACATAGTCACTCGAGAAGAACCACCTCCGCCTCCGCCAATAGAAGAGAAATATAATTAAGTGAAAATTAGAGGTCTCTAAAAAGTAGATTATAACGCACTAGCTCATATTAGGAGGTTGCTGGTCGGCATAATTTTAGGGGGGATGTTCTGTGAAAGCTGCTGGTCGCCATAATCATAATCCGGTTGCCCACTTCGGAGGGACATTTTTATTTACAAATATATTTGATTTTAGAAAAATATGAAATCAAACTAATCTTATATCTTTCATAATTTAAATGAGAGAGCGCTACACCATAAGCTATGTATCTATCTCGAAAGATAAACACATGGCTTAACGGTGAGGCTCAATCAAATAAACTAAGAAATGTATGACATTTGTTTGGTATGCAAAATCACTTTATTATAAGCCAACAAGTTCCATTATTTAATATGAAAAATTAAATAGGGTTTATATTAAGCTGAGATCTTGAAAGTTTCCTATAAAGGCAAGCCCTTATAGTTAATTACATCTTAGATAACCGAAGTCACCTAAGAAAACTATTGATTAAAATCAAAGGATATTGTCTTCAAGGAGTTTCAAAAGATAGGACTTTTCAAAGAGATCAAACCAATATGTGTGAAAGGGGAATGACTCAAATTTGGAATATTTTATTTTTGGAATCTGAAAAAAGAAGAACTAGGGGATGTCACAGATCTTGAGGAGAACCTTGGTGACTTCCCAAGTTATCCTATAGTTTGGCTTCAATTTAGAGGAGAAATATTTAGGTGTTTCATCCTACCAATTTTATTAATTAGAGCTTACATTTGTATGAAACAATCATACAAATAACCTTGTTAAATGTGAGAATTTAGGTTGTGACGAACAACAACTTTGGAATTCTAAAACAGGTTAAGGTTTATATTGTATAGCAGGATTATACGAAGGCCTAAAGATAGATTGAAGATTTACGTCACACTAAGCGGACTACCTCGAATCCTATGGTTTGTTGTTTAATTCTAAGGAATGATTTAGCTGGTGTAGACATGTTTTGCTGTAGAAGATGGTCATGCTGCCCACAATGATAGCTCCAAGCTCCTTGTTGTAACAAGTTTGAGTTTTCTAATGTGTCAAGTAATGATTTCAAATCAAATATTTCCTAGGGTTATGGTTATTTAAATATTATGGGGGGGTGTTATAGTTGATTAGAGGAATATTGGTTAGGAACCCACGGTTCCCTCATTCTGATATCACTATTTTCTTTTGAATTTACATAGCTTAAACGAGTTATGAAACCCATTTAAACCTGGGAGATCTTGTTAGCAACCATGGGTTACCTCCTCTGAGGGACTCCCATAAATTCAAAAGGACGTTTTAAATTTAGTGAAATTTTAAAGGTTTTATGTTTGCCTTTGAAATAATTTGTTTTAGGTTTTTAAAATGTTGATTAATTTTTGAAAAAAAGTTGTTTTGGTTCATAAGTAAAGGAAAGTACTCAACCATGCAGTTATAATGTTGCAGAAAATTTAAAATAAGAACAGTTGAAGGTGTAACTAACAAACCCCAAGTTATGACTTATTCTGTCCCGAAAGATCTTGATAGATGATTCTAGAACAAAATATAACAAGTTCAACTTGTCCTTTTGCATATTCAAAAGATTTCAAAGTATTCAGGGGTTGACCTCAGACTGTTTTAAAAATCTCTTGAAATATCCGAGTTCATTCTAAACTTATCATATTGTTCCATTAATCATCCCAAGCCAAATTAATACTACCCCATTACTAGGTGAACTTTGGCATTTTAATTATCCCGAGGACAGAATGCTCAATCGGTCAACTGATATTTCACTTAGGAGTTATGTAGGTGAATGCCCCTAAGGCAAGTTTCATTCATTAAAGACCTGATACAGACCACTAAAGCTGGGCTTGATAGTGTTAATCATCAATAATATTATCTTCTAAATCCCATCAAACAAGTTTTGAGATCAAAGCCTAGATCACTACCAAGCCCTTTAATGAATTTAATGTGAGAAAGATAAGCAAGTGTTAAAATTTTAATTTAGGTGATATGGATTCTGATTTAAAAAAATCAGATCATTATTAATTGTGGACTTGATCATAAGTAAAACATCATCTCCTTAGTTTAAGCCCATCACTCGGAAAACATTTGATTTTGATTAACTTCCAAATTCTGATATTTATAAAATTTATGATTTTATTCTAATCATGGAAAGGTGACAAGTTGGTTTCTACATTTTACCCATTATGTTTTAATCATCTAAACATGTTATTAAGATCAAAATTGCCCATTTTCCTTTGGATTAATCCTAAATTTTGATTAAGGGACCAAAATTCTAAAATGACCACTTCACCCTTGGGGCTCTTCACCTCATAACTCATGAAGCACCATTCAAATGACTTAAGACATTTTGAAATACCCTATCCATAGAGTAATTAAAACATCAGAGGAAAAAAAAAAGTGGTTTTCATATTTTAATTTAAATAATTATTATTTTAACTTAAAAATAGGATTTTTTTATATTAAGTTATTTAAGCTATAAAAATGAAGTTTTTGGTTTATGGAAAAAAATTATTAAAGGTTTCCTTAGGTCAGAAAAATACTTAAAAAAATTTCATGATTTTTTTGAATTAAGTTTTAATTATTACTTTAAAATTATTTAATGGTTTTTTATGATTTAACTTGAATGAAAAATATGCTTTATTTACCAAAATTATTTTTATATTTTTATTAAACCTCTCATAGTCCAAAGATCTAAGAGAAATAAATTTAATATTTTTATGATTTTTAATTTATTTATTACAATTATTTTGAAGAGAAAAATAGGAAAATACCTTTTAAGCCTTTAGAAATTTATTTTTAATTTAGAAAAATTAGAAAAAAATATTTTAATGAGTCCCAAGTGATTAGAAAGCCATTAGGAATATTTTGAAATATTTTTGTATTTTTGGAATTTTTTAATTATTTTTAATTCAAAATAAAACTCAAAAACTAAGATTTTATCAAAAATTACTTTTATTTTTCCTAAGTGCTCCTGATCATAAGAAACTCAGAAAACCACTTTTCATAATTTTCCTAAGTAAATTTAATTTAATATAATTTTTATTGTGCAAAAATACAATGTTTCTTAGAAAATCAACTTTAGTGCTTAACTTTAATCAAACAATTTTCAATTTTTTGTAGTGGGTTAATATGATTTTTATGCACAATGTGAAAATGATTTTTTTTTTATTTCTGATTTATATTTAATTTAAATAAATTAATATAAGATATATACATTTAAATAAATATAGAAATTTACAGAACTATTCAAACCATCATGACATTTTTCTTAAACTTCTCCGACCACAGGAAATTGAATAAAATTTATCCCATAAATTTCCAAGTGATATTTTAATTTATATAATTAAAATAAGCAAAAATAGCCATCCTAACTTGAAAATTAGTTTAAGAGGTCCAAAAATGTCCTCTTACCTTGGAAAAATCAGAGAACATGACTTCTATCATGAGGTACAAACCCTAAAAATTTCAAGCCATGGTGAGCATTGTTTAATCATAATGAATTAAAATGCTTCAAAGAGAATTTAATTCATTAAAAGTCAAAGATTTAACAAATAATTTTTATTTTTAGTCAACATTATTCTCCTCTATTCACTGAGCAAGAGGGTATTTTTTGTTTTATTTTTATGTTTTTCTTAGAGAAAGATACGGATTTTTGAAGTTCAGGCATTTAAATAATAAAAAAAATCCATATTTTTCTACTTAAACACATGACAATACCTCATCCTCATCCGCGTCAAACTTTACAAACAGCACTCTGCCATTCGACGCCGCCAACCACCTCAGCTGCCACGCGACCCGCCTTTTTGTTCCAAGCATTCGTCCATCTATATCTCCTCCATCCATTGAAAAAACATGTAGTTATACGACTCTCCTTCATCGTCCCCAAGTGTTCAAGCTCGAGAACCATTCACACTAAAACCTTAAGCTCTCGAGCTAGACTCAACCAAATTACATGGGGTTTGTTTCTAAACCTTCAACTACTTAAGATGAGCATATCTATATAGCTTAAACGGTATGAAATATAATAAATACGTATGGATAATCAAAATAGTCTCAGATTAGGGTTGAGGTTCAATACCTTTGTTTGACAGGGGAGGCCTCAATCAGATGGTTTTGGGAGCTTTGAATGGACCTAACAAACCTCCAGATGAAGTCCTAAGCCCAGGTGAATTGTCTAGGTATGACTTAAATCAAGCTCGATTTCAGGTTTTGGTCTAGTGCTATGTTAGAGATTGTTTAGGATGGGGCTTTTATGGGGAATCAACTTCTCTCAATGTAGGGATGGTGTGTGCATAGTTAATTGAAGTTTAGTGGAGTGTGGAGCCGTTGGGAAATCTATTCTTGTTTTCTCTAAATTTTAAACTCAAAATTGAGCTCTCATAGAGGAATCCAAAAGGGAAAATGGTGGGCTTGAGCTTAAGAGTTCTTAGAGAGTGTCTAGAAGCAATTGGATAGAGTTTCCCCAAAGAAATTTGCTAGCTCTTTTTTTGTCCATGGAGGATGTGGTTTAAATAAAGGGGCTTGAGGTGGAGCTCAGGGCTTCAATTTAGGTGCAATTGGCTGCTTAGGTGGAGGGCAGAAAAATGCCACAGACCAATTAGAGCTAGCCAATTTGGATGGGTGAGATTGGGTTTGCATGGAAGCATGTAGCTCTCGGTTTTGGTGTTTTTGGTAAATAGGGTGGTTGGCCAGAGCAGGGGAGGTGGTCAGGCAGCCAGGTGAGCCAGGGGGAGGTTTAATTATGATTAACTCCTAATGGTATGGCATGATGGAAAGCATTTCTTGGTTTAGGCCCAAAATAGGATAAAATCCCCTAAATAAAGGGACAATTGGTCCATGAATTCCATAGAGTGGGCTAGGTGAGTTTAGCCTGATCACTAAGATTCATTTGGTGGTTGTGGTATCATTAATTTGGTCATTTTGGCATGGCTTAGTCAATTTTGGCGCATGGGTTCAATTTGGGATAAGTTATCTTGAAGTTGAGTTTGGGTTAGGATGGCCAACATTGAGTCCAAATGATTGACCAATTTGGTATATATGATTGTCATAAAGAGTTTAGAAAATATTTGGAGTGTTTTTGAATTGATTTGGAGGTTCAATTTGAGGGATTTTGGGCACTTCATCAATTTTGGGATGTTAGGTTAAACTTGGGTTTAGGTTGGTCTAGAGTTGGGTTAAGTCCAAATTGAGAGTTCAAAATGGTCTAGGGGAATGTCAGGAAGATTTATCAACATTAATTTGGTACCAATTTTGGGGTTAGGGCATTCAATTTGGCGGAATTTGGGCACATGACTAAATTGAGGCAAATTTGGAAATTTTGGATTTAGGTTGAAATTGAATGAAATTGAAGCTTGACCAAGGTCAATTGAGGGTTTAATTTGGTGTGTGGAGATGTTTCAAAGAGTTTATGTTGCATAATTGAGGCAATTGGAAAGATTTTGGTGTTCAATTGAGTGGGATTTTGGTTTTAGGCCAAATTGGGCCTTTTTGATTTGGGTTGAAATTGGACTCAAATGTGGGTCATTTATACTTGGATTTGGTTTGAATTGAGTTTGATCATGATGAATTTGAATTTAGAATTGAAATTGGGGGGAAATTGGTGTCAAATTGATGGATATTAGGGTGAATTTGAAGAAATTGGGCCTTTAAGAGCAATTTGGGGCTTTTGGTCAAAATTGACCAATTTGATCAAATTTTGTTTAATTGAAGGGTCCAAATTAATTTTGGGGATATTTGAGATGATTTTTAGGGTTTTGGGAAAGTTTGGGCCACCACGGGTATTTTTGTAATTTTGGCAAAATGAGGGGCATTTTGGTAATTTTGGCAAGTTTTGGGCAACTTGGGTAGCTTCAAATGGTTTGAGATGATTTTTGGACAAACTTAGGTAGTTAGGGTAATTTTGGAAATTTTGGTCAAATTTAGGGTTTGGGGGTATTTTGGTGAGTTGGGTGGATTTGGGGGCAAAAGGCTAAGTTTGGTATTTTGGTGAAAGTAAGGTGCCAACCACCCTATTTGAGCCACAAACCAATGAAATCTCCATTTGGGTCCTCTATGTACTGGTCTAGGCTAGACCCTAGCTTAGGGCTAGTGGGTCTAGGGGACCATCTACATGAGTCTCTCAAAAGATCAAGGGATCAAAGTCAACAAGCTTGGGTTTAGGGTTGTGAGTGAATGTGAGTGAAAGTAAGTGTAGGTGAGTGAACTAGCTCCAAAGCAACACCTAGGGTCAACCCTAAGGCCAACTAGTCCTATGGGGACTCCCTTTGAGCTCCCCCATATTGACCCCACCTATCAAGTGCTAAAGGTCAGGACCAATATGTGGAACTTCAAGTTGAACAGAGAAGTGTTTAGAATTTCTAATGGTGATGGTTCCTTTTCTAGTTCTATAAGAATAGTCAATAGAAAAGTCCTATGGCTAGACCCTATGCTACTAAGGACGAAACTAGACCTTAACCAAAAGTGAGGTCAACAGTTGCTGACCAAACTAAGCATTTATGATGCTGTGATCCTATCAAAGGAGATGAGGGAATCTTTGATTAAGGCTTTACTTGACCCAGAAATTTGCTCAGTACAGTTGGCTAACATATCCTCAGGTGAATTTTGTTTGTTAAAGAATGAACCTGGGGTAAATTTTACCGATGAAGACTTGCTGCTTGGCACTACCGATCAAAACTGACTGTAAACATTTTTGTTAACATCAGCAGATTCGTACTCTCCAGAGTTTTGGTAGATCAAGGAGCGTGACTCAACTTAATGAGTCTACGAATGTTAGCATATTTGGACATTTATGCTCAGGAGCTTAACACTAATAGTATGATGTTAAGAGGATTTAATCAGAAGGGAGAAAGTACTCTTGGATCGATTACACTGCTCATGAAAGTTGGAGAGCTGGTAACAACCACTAAGTTTCATATCATCGATGAAGAAGAATTTTTCAATGTTCTGCTCGGTCGACCATGGATTCACGATCATAATATGGTCCCGTCATCACTGCAACGATGCATCAAGTATTGCTAGGAAGGAAATAACATTGCATCAAGGGTAATTCACAACCATTTCAGTTCATGTGGTGGCATCCACGAAGACGCCGCTTACTATGATCCTCTAAAGAAGACTATCTTTTCCTGAAAAGTTGAGTCAAATAAGATGGAAGATTCAAAGGGATCACAAGAGTTGGATCATTCAACTCCACTTTAACAATCTTTCACTACTCTTTTGCAACGAGTTGGTGGAGGTTCTTTTAGCCCATGCATCCGAGATCAAGGCCGAGGACATGGGCGAGAAAGAACCAACATGATTGTTGAAAGGACAAGACCAACCATCAACATTGACATGGAAGAAAGCTCTAATGAAGATAAGTCTGATGGAGGAATAATGATGATAAATAGAAAGAATCTATAGTTTGAGATTTCCTTAGAAGATATGGAGAAAAGTGAATATGAGTCAATGTATGATCAATGAAACCACTATGTATTATTTTTATTTTTAGTCCACATTATTCTCCTTTGTTCACCAAGAAAGAAGGTATTTTTCTTTTATTTTTATGATTTTTTTAGAGAAAGATATTGATTTTGGAAGTTCAAGTATTAAAATAAATTCAGAAAATCCATACTTTCCTACTTATCCACGAGGCGCCAACTCATCCTACGGTGGCTCCAAACTCACACGCGGTGCTCTCTCATTTGTTGTACTTTCCACCTAGGCATGCCAGGTGGCCTACAGTTCACGCACCAAGAGTCTGTTCGACTCCATCTCCTCCGTCCATTGGATACACGCAAGATCGAACAACTCTCCGTTATCGTTCCGAAGTGACCTAACCCGTAAGCTGTTCACCCTAAAACCTTAAGATCTCTGCCTAGACTCAACTAAATCTCATGGGGTTTGTTTCTAGACCTTCATCTACTCAAGGAAAACACATCTATATGGTTAATCAAGTATGAAATCAAGCCATTGCAAATGGAGAATTAAAATAAGCTCGGGCTAGGGTTAGAACTCAATACCTTTATCTTAGAGGGGAGGCCTCAAACAGTGGTTGTGGTAGCTTTGATTGGATCCAACAAACCTCCGTATGAAGTCTCAAGCCATGGTGAATTATCTATGTATGATCTTGATCAAACTCGATTTCAGGTGTTGGTTTAGAGCTAGGTTAGAGGCTTTTTAAGAGAGTTTTTATGGGGGATCAACTCCTTTCACTGTGGAGATAGTGTGTGCACAATTAATTGGAGTTTGGTTCATTGTGCAGCCATAGAGGAATGTGTCCTGGTTTTGGCTTGATTTTGAGCTCAAAATTGAACTCTCATAGATGGGACTAGAGGGTGAAGATGGTTGGCTTGAGCTTAGGGATGTTTGGAGAGTCTCTGGTGAGAATTTGACAGAATTTCCCCAAGGATTTAGTACTCCTCCCTTTTGTTCATGGAAGTGGCTGATTAAATAGAGGAGCTTGGGCTGACCACTGATACACCTAAATTATATAGTGTTTTTAGACACATTTTTATACCTATTTTTGTTATATTGCGCTTTAACGGAAGGTATTTATGTGTTTTTATTTCAGGTACAAGTAAAAAGGTGAAAAATGCTAAAAGGAGTGAAAAAGGATCAAATTTAGAGCAAAAATGTAAAAATGGTGCAAAAGAGTTTTGGCGCCTAAGCGTCAGATCCGGTGCTTAAGCGTCGGTGAAATAAAGAAGGACTCGCCTAAGTGCTAGAGGCCCCGCACTTAAGCACCAAAGGCATATTTGGTGGGTTAATTAATTTTGCTGAATTTTTAAAGGACATTTGAGGCATTTATTGGCTAAAGAGTGTAGTTACGACTAACCAACGACTTTTTATATGCTTAAAATATAAGATAAATATGGACGTAATAAATATTTAATAATTGTACAGTCACACTTATCAAAGCAAGTATACGTATCGTTCATATAGTATAAGGCTCTAATGGAGTCCTAGATATTGATCCCACAGGGAGTGGTTTAGAACTGCGAACTAAGATTTCAGAAAAGCAATACTTTAATCACAACAACGAAGTTCAATTTGCTTATCTATCACTAATAGGCAATTGAAATAAAAAAGGTAATTTTAATAACTATTAAATAACTAATGATCCTTCTCCTTGTCAAGAAATTATAGTGAATGGATAAAGTGAATTAGTTCAATTTATATTGTGCCAAATAAGAGCATACCTATTCTTTACCCTTTGGTCCAGGCATAAAGAACATTGACTAATCCTACGCTTGTTTACTGAATCTGCGGCTAGGCTGGGAGGATACCGGTTCTCACTTTGGAGCTCCCATGTTCCCCTCACCTGAGGGCTAACATCTACACTTTAGCACCCAAATGATAGGTCCGAATTGGGGATTTTAGTCTGTCACTCTAAAATCTCAAATTCTACGCCCGATAATATTATTTCCTTATTTATTTGCACCAAATTGGGGATTTTAGTCTGTCACTCTAAAATCTCCAATTCTACGCTCGATAATTTTTTTTCCATATTTATTTGCACCCAACTGACCGAATTGGGGATTTTAGTCTGTCATTTTCTAAAATCTCCAATTCTACGCCCGATAATTTCATTTCCCTATTTATTTGCACCCAATTTCTGTCACTCTAAAATCTCCAATTCTACGCCCGATAATATTATTTCCTTATTTATTTTCACCCAACTTCCAATGCAATCTCCAATTCTACGCCCGATAATATTATTTTCCTATTTATTTGCACCCAACTTCCAAGGTTTCCAAATCTATGCCCGATAATATTATTTCCCTATTTATTTGCACCCAACTTCCAAGGGCTTAACCTCCCTGAATCTTGGATGTAATCCTCACTTTAGTTGTAAAACTCAACATATTTTAACAAATTAATTGGCCAGATTGAAAGTAAAGATAATCACAATTTCTTAATATTTTTGTGGCTCAACCAATTCAAATCACCATTTCACAAATCTCGAGACAAGGAGAAAGACAAAGAAAACTACTCAGATCTTATGAGGAAAACACAAAAAAACTCGGAATTCATATATAAAATCAAAGTCATAGAAACTGCAACAAGTAAATAACTTATCTCTAATTTAACCCCAAGAATACTCCTCGAAGTTCCTCTGAATCTCTTCCTTTCTTTACAACATACAAAATTCCTCTTTGAAGCAACAAGGAGGAAGAAATCTCTCACTTTCCCTCGACTCTTACAATCTCTCGAAGAATTCCTCACAATTTAAACACTCTAGTAAACTCTATACACAATAATGAAACCTTTCTAACATCCAGAACCTCTCTAATTTTCAACCAAAATATTATTTTAAAGTTGTGGATGAGGTTTCCCAAGAGTTGCCTAAGCATCCCTTCAAAATTTGGCCTTATTCAAAGCCTAATTGGGCACAACCGCCAACCTTGCCGTCAGCGGCATCAAGGGCGCCGTCACCGGACCTTCTTAATGAATTAATTCTAGAGTCTCGGTAAAATCTCACCGTCGGCGGGGTCAATGGCGCGGTCGGCGCCCTAGTTCAATTCTTCACATTTTGGTCCTTTTCACTCCAAATTCGCTCCGTTTTGCATCTTTTTTCTCCAATGACCCTAATTCATCATTTCTGCAACAAAACATTAAAAATACCTTTCTTTAAAGTACAATATCATCAAAAACAATATAAAATAGGTATGAAAGTCTCAAAATATTTTCCTCTGGTCACTCATATAATAGTTTCACTTGATTGAGAGAAAAATTTTAAATTAATGTATGATGCTAGTGATTATGCAATTAGAGCTATTTTAGGGAAGCGATATGATAAGATTTTTAAAGTATTATACTTTGCTAATTAGACTCTTAATGATGCTCAAATTAACTATACCACCACTGAAAGAGAGTTATTAGCCATTGTGTATGGTTTTGATAAGTTTAGGTCATATCTGATTGGAGCTAAATGTGATGTGCATACTGACAATTCAACTATTAAACATTTGATGCAAAAGAAGAATGTAAAACCAAGATTAATTAGATGAGTACTTCTGATACAAGAGTTTGATTTTGTAGTAGTCGATAAGAAATGGACTGATAATCAAATTGTTGATCATTTATATAGGCTAAAATAAGAAGAAATACTTGACATGGAAAAAGAAATAAATGGAACTTTTCCTGAAACTTTTCATGAATGAAATTTTTCTCCTTTTATTTGGTTAGTCCATATGGTATAATATCACTAACAATATAATTTACAATATCAGCATATCAAGGTATTTCCCATCATTTTACAACATTATGTTGTAAAATGATGGGAAATACCTTGATATGCTGATATTGTAAA
>JXCR01144989.1:76699-101010 GCA_002079205.1 Phalaenopsis hybrid cultivar | reverse complement strand
CTCTTATACTAAAATATCTTAAGTTACAAAATTAATTTTCATTACAAAAATATTTCTTTAAATCTACCATAATATTTAAATAGTTACAAAAATATAGTTACTTGAATTAAATTCACTACATGAAATCATATAAATAATTTTTGAAAATATTGAAATAGAGGACATCTAATAATTAATCTTTTTTTTCCCTCCCCCAAAATTAAATTTTTAAATATGAAATAACACAGGTGGAAAGAAAAACTATAAATATAAATTATACCTCAGTATTGTAGGCATTTTCATCATTCTGAAATTTCTGCAGGCCTTCTCAAATTTTTACTTCACCTGGTCTGTAATATTAGGAGCTTTCTAGACATATAAATTATTAGAGAAATTTCTGGGTAATGAAATTTTGAAATAAGTATAAAATTAAAACAATAAATAAGCACAACATTTCCTAACACAACCACAATACTAAACCATTAAAATTTAAAATGCGAAAATAAAAATCACATTACATTACAATCCAAAATACTACTCAACATACATTAAACCACACATGCACATTTAACTATAACACTAACTTTATAATAAAAATTAAAAATCATCCAAGTACAACATAATAATCAAAATGAAAGTCCAAATACATAAACATCCATTTTTATTACAAAAAGATCACAAAAATAAAAGTACAAATATAAGTACAGAAATTTCATTCAATATCAAAATCCCAAGCTATATCTTCATCTCCTTGATCAACAGGTGGATTGGGTTGATACTGAGTATATCGTGGGTATTCAGGAAAAGTGACATCAGGCTCACCTCTGTAGTGGCAGGCTTGAGCTTCATAATAGGCCACCTCAAAATTTAAATGCCTCTGAAGGTACTCTCTATCATAATCGTGTCAACGTTCTAAACCTCTAATCCTTTCATTTATCAATTCTATGCTCTTCCGCTGCACGGTCAACTCATTCATCAAATCAGAGAGGGTAGGGGAACTAGGAGGTGGAAGGTCATAACTAGTAGAGGGGATATCTCTACTAGTAGAAGGTTCTTGACTTCTACTCCGTGGAAGGTCATAACTTGTAGAGGGGACATCTCTACTAGTAGAAGGTTCTTGACTTCTACTCATGGAAGGTCATAACTTGTAGAGGGGACATCTCTACTAGTAGAAGGTTCTTGACTCCTACTTCGAGTTCTCCATTTCTCATGGAGAAGGTCATAACTTGTAGAGGGGACATCTCTACTAGTAGAAGGTTCTTGACTTCTACTCCCATTCTCTTCTGCTGCAAGTTAATTCATTCATCAAATCAGAGAGGGTAGGGGAACTAGAAGGTGGAAGGTCATAGGAGGGGACATCTCTACTAGTAGAAGGTTCTTGACTCCTACTTCCAGTTCTCCATTTCTCATGAAACTCATTCATCAAATCAGAGAGGGTAGGGGAACTAGAAGGTGGAAGGTCATAACTTGTAGGACATCTCTACTAGTAGAAGGTTCTTGACTTCTACTCCCAGTTCTCCATTTCTCATGGGATTCAAAAGTCTTCAAATGAGGACTTCTACTCCCAGTTCTTCATTTCTCATGAGATTCATAAGTCTTTAAATTAGCCTTACTAAGCAGTTCTCCATTTCTCATGGGATTCATAAGTCTTCAAATTAGCCTTACTAATAGGTTTCATATGGTAAACCCATTCTTCATCTCCACTTTCTACTTTAAAAAGTTTGCAAATTGTATAAATAAGTCCAGGATGTCCTAGACCTCCACTTATCTCACTCATCGCCGTAGTCAATATATTCTTAAGAATTATTTTCCCCACATTTATAGTTCTACTATTCTGAATACAGAAATTCAGAATAGCTCTATCTCTAGTTACCTCACTATGGTGTTAGGTCGATAACGAGTAGAGGAAATGAAATAGTGTCACGCCTTAGAGGTGGCATTCAGCATGGAAGCAGAAAAAATTACCAGTTCTCACTGCTTTATCTTCCATGTTCCTTTCCCATCAGTGAGAAAGTTGATCACATTTTTAAGGGGGCCTTCCATCGTACTAAAGGATTCATATTGACACCTGTAAGAGTCTGGGACTTCATAAAAAGTGTTGATGTGGGCGGCAGTAAACTCAACAGGAAACCCACGCACTTGAACGATTCCGNAGTGTCACGCCTTAGAGGTGGCATTCAACATGGAAGCAGAAAAATTTACCCGTTCTCGCTGTTTTATCTTCTTTGTTCCTTTCCCATCAGTGAGAAAGTAGATCACATCAGTGAGGGGGCCTTCCATTGTACTAAAGGATTCATATTGGCAGCTATAGGAGTCTAGGACTTCATAAAAAGTGTTGATGCGGGCGGCAGTAAAATCAACAGGAAATCCACGCACTTGAACAATCTNTTCCGTCATTAGAATAAATAACATTGGCGTAGAACTCCTTCACAACATTTGCATCAGCTTTATTGGTGGTGTGAAAAAAAATTTCCCACCCCCGCTCAGCAATAACTCATTTGATTTCTCCTCCTGGACTTTGAAAAACTCGATCTTGTATGCACTTTTTTCCATTAAATATGGAAGTAAATTTTGTTTGAGCCATCACATTCATAAAGCAAAAACTCGTCGAACTCAACTCTTCTCTTTTGACGTGGAGCCATTTCAATCTAATCAAATTATAGTCGAACTCAACTCTTCTCTTTTGACGTGGAGCCATTTCAATCTAATCAAATTATAGAAAAAATTCCAAAAATTACTTAAAATATGCAAATCATGGCTTCCAATATTAATTCTAAGAGTTCAACATTAAGATCCATGAATTTCTTCCCAAATTCTAAGAGTTCAACATTAAGATCCAATAGTCAATAGTAATTTGTGAGCTCGCTATCAGCTGGATCGATAGCACCATCAACGCACTCTATTGGAATTTTGAACCCGAGTCTCGGGAAAAATCCACCGTCGACGGCATTGAGGGAGCCGTCGGCGGGCTCTATTGATTTTGTCCAAATTCTGAATTTTCACGATTTCGATCAATTCCAAGCCTTAACGACATCTTTTCAATCATTATAGACATAATTTCAAGGGACAAAATGATGTACTTAGCACATATAAACTTTCACAACATAAAACATCACATATATATATAAATTCCAAGGGGTACAATATACGTTACATAACACACCTAACTTTGATATTCTCTCAACCTCAATACATTAATTCAGCGTTGCAATCCAAACCACAAAACTAAAAAAATTGAAAACAAAACAACCTATGATAAGTCTCAACTATACAGAGATCTACAAGCATAATTCTAAAGCAAAGCAAGTATAAAGTTCAAATCGAAATAAATAGATAGACAGATAAGCAGTAATATAAATCTACTAATCTTTGGACTTGGTACTAGATTCTCCTCTGAGATCACCCATTGATTGCACATGAACAAAGAGGTTGTAGAAGGATCAGAATGGAAATTCTTTAGTGGAATCCTCTTCTATTAACTTCATCCTCCTCATCAGTCGTATAAGCTATCTTCTAAATGTTCAGAGTGCTAAAAATGTTTCTTCATCCTCCAGTCTAAATGATCGAAGAAATCAGAGATATTATTAATCACGTTCCTGACATTTTGTACCTCCTTTTCCAATTTCTTGATTCGACACAGGATCATTAGAGACTTATCAGGGACTAAGGGTTGAACTCGCAGTGAATTCTGAGATGATTGATCTACTATAATGGCCATGTCATTTTCATCTTCAAAAGCTAGTACTATAATTGCCATGTCATTTTCATCTTCAAAAACTGAGAATCTCTCAGTTGGATCCAAAGCCTTCCAAGGTAGCAGTACCTTTTCCCAATTTTTTTCTGAGATGCTTGATCTACTATAATTGCGCCATCATTCTTATCTTCAAAAACTGGGAATCTCTCAGTTGGATCCAAAGGCTTCCAAGGTAGCAGTACCTTTTTCCAATTTCATAGGACACTTGGAACTGACTGCAAAGTGAGAAGATCGTGGAGGGGTGTCCAAGCCCATAAGTTGATCCATGAATGATCAGGCCCAAAACTGACCTCATAATTATTGATCCAATGTCGATCGACAGTCCCCTTTGGAAGTAGTAATTCAAAATGACACTTTCTTTAGAAACTTTACCGATCTTCATTGTCGATAACAGTTTTGCAGAAATGAAAAAAGTGACAATGTTTTGAAATGAGATTTAGGAGTGTCTCAGAAAAACTAACATACCCATTTTCTCTTGTTTCCCAGTCGTCAGTTTCGTCCATTAAATATTGGCAAATCTCATTCATCTGGTTTCTCATTGGGACGAAATTAGAATAGTGGCAGATAGGAACATTCTCTATCGTATATAATTTGTTGATCTATGCAGGAGTGAAAGTAATCCATCTTCCTTGCACATAAACAACTCCTTGGTTGATTCCATGTAAATTTGCATAAAATTCTTTCACCACTGGAACAACCATGGCGGCGGTAGTGTAACATAACACTTCCCATCTTTGCCGCACTATCGTTTCTTCAATATCCATCGTGGAATTTTTCAATCCGCAGTTAAAAATCCTCATTCATTGATTAATCTTTTCTTCGTCAGCAACTTGTTGAAGATTCGCTGCGCTTCCGCACTGATAAACTTTTGTCGATTGAAAACTCGCATTCTAGGATTATAGAGGAATTGGATGCCATAGGAATGAAATTGGTAGAGTTTCACTTCATTTTTTGAGGGAAAATATGAACTAGAGATCAAATTTTTTAGTTTAAAAAGACAATTCCCGCCCAAAAACTACAAAAAACCGCCATTTGAACCCAAGCAACCGCCAATTCGCCGGTCTCGCCGTCGGCGCGCCTCTATTTTAATTTTGTCTGGACTCTCAGGAAAAATGTACCATCCGCGACGTTGAGGGTGCCGTCAGTGCCCAAGGCAAAATTTGCACAGTTTTGCTCTGGTCCGAATGTGTTCCAATTTTTCTTCATGGATCCAATTTTTATGATGTTTCAAGGGTAAATAAGAATAGTAGAGTTTAATACTACCATAGAATAATGATGATTTCAAATAAAAACTACTATAATCGTGATAAAAGTAAAGTTTTCATTGTGCTTCCATGATTTACGAATCCTCATTCCTTGATTAATCTTTTCTACGTCAGCAACTTGTTGAAGATTCGCTGTGCTTCCGCACTAATAAACTTCGCCGATTGAAAACTCACATTCTAGGGGGAATTGGATGCCATAGGAATAAAATTGGTAGAGTTTCACTTTAANACAGATGAAATTCACTTATCTATCCAAAATCCTGATGTAGCTGCTAATTCAATTGAGCTTAAACCTGCTATTATCCAAATGATACAAAACAATCAATTCGGATGTACACCAAATGAAGATCCTAATTTACACCTAGCTAGTTTCTTAGAACTGTGTGCTACTTTTAAATATGACAAAGTTTCAAATGATGTCGTCATACTTAGACTTTTTCCTTTTTCATTGAGGGATAAGGCTAAGATGTGGTTAAATTTGTTAGCACTATTAGACTTTTTCCTTTTTCACTGAGGGATAAGGCTAAGATGTGGTTAAATTCGTTAGCACCAAGATCTATTAAAACTTCGGGAGAACTGTCACAGAAATTTCTATCCAAATATTTCCCTCCATCCAAAACTGCTAAACTAAAAATGACCTTTCACAGAAATTTCTATCCAAATATTTCCCTCCATCCAAAACTGCTAAACTTAGAAATAACATAACATCAAAGGCTAAGATGTGGTTAAATTTGTTAGCACCAGGATCTATTAGAACTTCGGGAGAACTTTCATTTTTTCACTTAGGGATAAGGCTAAGATGTGGTTAAATTCGTTAGCAGCTGGATCTATTAGAATTTGGGGAGAACTCCAAATATTTCCTACCAGGATCTATTAGAACTTGGGGAGAACTTTCACAAAAATTTCTATCCAAATATTTCCTTTCCAAAACTGCTAAACTAAGAAATGACATAACATCGTTTTTCTATCCAAATATTTCCCTTGGATCTATTAGAACTTGGGGAGAACTTTCACAGAAATTTCTATCCAAATATTTCTCTCCATAAAAAACTATTAGAACTTGGGGAGAACTTTCACAGAAATTTCTATCCAAATATTTCCCTCCATCCAAAGCTGTAGAAATGACATAACATCGTTCTATCAAATTGATGGAGAGTCAATATATGAAGCTTATTAGCACCAGGATCTATTAGAACTTCGGGGAGAACTGTCACAGAAATTTCTATCCAAATATTTCCCTCCATCCAAAACTGCTAAACTAAAAATGACCTTTCACAGAAATTTCTATCCAAATATTTCCCACCAGGATCTATTAGAACTTGGGGAGAACTTTCACAAAAATTTCTATCCAAATATTTCCTTTCCAAAACTGCTAAACTAAGAAATGACATAACATCGTTTTTCTATCCAAATATTTCCCTTCATCCAAAACTGCTAAACTTAGAAATGACATAACATCGTTCTGTCAGTCCAAATATTTCCCTCCATCCAAAACTGCTAAACTGGGAGAACTTTCACAGAAAGTTCTATCCAAATATTTCCCTCCATCCAAAACTGCTAAACTTATAAATGACATAACATCGTTCTGTCAGATTGATGGAGAGTCAATATATGAAGCTTGGGAGAGTTTATAGATAACATCATTTTGTCAGATTGATGGAGAGTCAATATATGAAGCTTGGGAGAGATTTAAATATACATCGTTCTGTCAGATTGATGGAGAGTTAATATATGAAGCTTAGGAGAGATTTAAAGATCTTCTTAGGAAATGCCCTCATCATTCGTTACCAGATTGGTTGATAATTCAAACTTTTTATAATGGATTATAAGAGTTGACGGGATGTATTTTTAATCCCGACAACGACGCCAAAAACTTGACAGCGACTTTATATATGCTAAAAAATATAAGTAATTAATACGCTAAAAGATTTAATTCCTCAGCAACTGTACCAAAACTTAATAACAATTATAGATTCGATAAATATGGATGTAATAAGATTTAATTCCTCAGCAACTGTACCAAAACTTAATAACAGTTATAGATTCGATAAAGATGTTAATTCCTCAGCAACTGTACCAAAACTTAATAACAGTTATAGATTCGATAAAGATGGATGTAAGTTTTTGATGAACCATCTAAGAATGTAAATTAAAGTATGAATTTTTTAAATTAATATGTAATAATGTATTTTTGATAAGGTCTTAAAGCAATTTACATTAAATAAAATTCATAGCTATTTAATTGATTTGAAAATGTTAACGAAATTCAATTTGCTTGGACCAAATTCACATTAAATGTATTAAATGTATCAAGTTTGAAGTCTCGTTGGTTAGGACCTTCTAAGTGAATTAATTCTGGAGTCTCGGGAAATTCTCGCCGTCGGCGCCGTTGGGCTCGCTGTCGGCGCCCTAGTTCAAATCTTCACATTTTGGTCCTTTTTCGCTCCAAATTCGCTCCTTTTTGCATTTTTTTGCTCCAATGACCCTAATTCATCATTTTTGCAACAAAATATAAAAAATACCTTTCTTTAAAGTGCAATATCATCAAAAACAGTATAAAATAGTTATGAAAATCTCAATATATTTTCCTTTGGTCAAAATTTGCGTTTAAATCTATTACATATTAATGGTGTCAAAACTTTATAAATGTGATACTTTGTGTTGAAAATTAAAGAGTTATTAAAATTTTAAGTGATTAAATGAATTTTAAGTGATTAATTAACTTAGAGTTAGTATTAATATTTTTAAGCTTGATAGGTTGTAGAATTAGTATTAATTCATTAAATCTATATATATAGGTATCAACATATTTGGTCAAAATTAATAGGTTCATATGGAACAACTAAAGATTTTAATATCTTGACAGCGACTTTATATCTAAACAGTTTAAAAATAGTTTAAAATATTAAAATTTTAGGCATTAATTTGTTAATTTAATATTTTAATAGTTTAAATATATAAGAAATAACATTTGTGTAAAGATGAAAAATACATTTGTGTATTTAACCACATCAAAAATAGTTTAAAATATTAAAATTTTAAGCGTGTCAAGACCCCCAAACTTAACTGTTACTTGTCCTCAAGTAACACTATAACTTTAAAAACCAAATATGTTAACTTGTGGTTGTGGGTTTCAGTAGAGTTTCCTATAATTTTTTCTCAGAAATGTTATAGTGTAACTTAGGAGAAATTCTTGCAAATCAACCTAGAACTAGAGTGCAAGAATATCCCATATTCAACTTAGGAATCCTGATTTTCTATTTACTTCAAAAGTTATTGAAACTTGTCAAACTAAAGATTCATAGAAAGTATAAAAATAAAATTTAAGCACCTTATTTATACCAATTTGACCAATACCTTTAAAAAAGAATAAGCTTAGGATTGCTTCCAAGTCTTTTCATTTAAAAAGATTCAAGTGAAACCAATTTATTATTAGGCTTCTCCTCAAGTTTCTCCTCACATATTTTCTTTTGACTTTTCTTTTTCTTTATGGATTTTTTTTCAATCCTTTCTTTTTCTTTTCTTTTAGGATCTTTTTTATCACTTTTTTTTTTCTGTGAGGATTACTATATATGTATATGTCTTTAATAATTTTAAATTTCACTATCCTCTTTCTAAAGTCCAAAACTCAAAACTTTCCTTCACTTTTTAAATGTATAAGTATTAGTTTGAAAAAGGTTTCAATAGAGGCTCAATTCTCAATATGTATAAATCTAAGAATCTTAGCTTTTCAAATATTCAACTCCTTTCTACCATAAATAGCAAAATCATTTTCTTAAAGTTTCCTACAAAATATCTTAACTCTAGAACAGTTTCTTCACAAAGGATTTCAACTAAATTAATTTTTCTAACATTCCTAAAATCAAAGTTATAGTAACCTAAAGATAACACCACATGCCACAAGTTATTTTAAAAGTGATATCAAACCAAATACAGGTTACTGAGGATAAATAATGTTAAATTTGAAAGTTGTTTTTCTTTCTCCCCCCAAACTTAAATTTTTAAATATTTTGCTATTAATTANCATCAAAAATACCTTTCTTTAAAGTGCAATATCATCAAAAACAGTATAAAATAGTTATGAAAATCTCAACATGTTTTCCTTTGGTCAAAATTTGTGTTTAAATCTATTACATATTAATTGTGTCAAAATTTTGTAAATGTGATACTTTGTGTTGAAAATTAAAGAGTTATTAAAATTTTAAGTGATTAAATGAAATTTAAGTGATTAATTAACTTAGAATTAGTATTAATATTTTTAAGCTTGAGAGGTTGTAGAATTAGTATTAATTCATTAAATCTATATATATATATATATAGGTATCAACATATTTGGTCAAAATTAATAGGTTCATATGGAGCAACTAAAGATTTTAATATCTTGACAGCGACTTTATATCTAAACAGTTTTAAAATAGTTTAAAATATTAAAATTTTAGGCATTAATTTATTAATTTCATATTTTAATAGTTTAAATATATAAGAAATAACATTTGTGTAAAGATGAAAAATACATTTGTGTATTTAACCACATCAAAAATAGTTTAAATTATTAAAATTTTAAGCGTGTCAAGACCCCCAAACTTAACTGTTACTTGTCCTGAAGTAAAACTATAACTTTAGAAACCAAATATGTTAACTTGTGGTTGTGGGTTTCAGTAGAGTTTCCTATAATTTTATCTTAGAAATGTTATAGTGTAACTTAGGAGAAATTCTTGCAAATCAACCTAGAACTATAGTTCAAGAATATCCCATATTCAACTTAGGAATTCTGATTTTCTATTTACTTTAAAAATTTATTGAAACTTGTCAAACTAAAGATTCATAGAAAGTATAAAAATAAAATTTAAGCAGCTTATTTATACCAATTTAACCAATACCTTTAAAAAAGAATAAGCTTAGGATTGTTTCCAAGTCTTTTCATTTAAAAAGATTCAAGTGAAACCAATTTTATATTAGGTTTCTCCTCAAGCTTCTCCTCATATATTTTCTTTTGACTTTTCTTTTTCTTTATGGATTTTTTTTCAATTCTTTCTTTTTCTTTTCTTTTAGGATCTTTTTTATCCCTTTTTTTTCTGTGAGGATTACTATATATGGATATGCCTTTAATAATTTTAAATTTCACTATCCTCTTTCTAAAGTCCAAAACTCAAAACTTTCCTTCACTTTTTAAAAGTGTAAGTATTAGTTTGAAAAAGGTTTCAATAGAGGCTCAATTCTCAATAAATATAAATCTAAGAATCTTAGCTTTTCAAATATTTAACTCCTTTCTACCATAAATAGCAAAAACATTTTCCCAAAGTTTCCTACAAAATATCTTAACTCTAGAACAGTTTCTTCACAAAGGATTTCAACTAAATTATTTTTCTAACATTCCTAAAATCAAAGTTATAGTAACCTAAAGATAACACCACATGCCACAAGTCATTTTAAAAGTGATATCAAATCAAATACAGGTTACTGAGGATAAAGAAAGTTAAATTTGAAAGTTATTTTTCTTTCTCCCCCCAAACTTAAATTTTTAAATATTTTGCTATTAATTATATAAAATTTAGCAGGAAGAAAAAGTAAAAATTAAATCTACTTACTGCTACAATATCCTATCAAATTCATATATATGCATAATCAGGATAGAATGACAGCATAAGAAAGGAAATCTAGCCTAAAACATGCATGCAATAATATTAAACTAAAAGAAAGTATATTCACTGTAAAATTTCATTTTTTTCCTACCCCCAAACTTGATTTTTACCATGTATAACATTTAGTGTAGAAAATATAAGCAGGAAGAAAAACAATTTAGAAATTCTATCTACCATAAATTTCTATCAAACACATCTACAATTATTTATTAGGATAGAAAACATGAGTAGAAAGTAAATCTAAACTAAACATGCTAGAATGAAATTAACTAAACAAACTTCTAACTAGCATAACATGGATTAACATTGGAATATAAAAATGGTCTTCAAGTCTTATAAATTGTAACACAAACACAAACAAAAACTCACAAACAAGATAAATGAGGTCAATTCTTCCTCCATCTCATCGCATCTCACTAACTTACTTCCAATTTCTAATGGAATCCCTACACAAATATATTGGGTGCTTATAAATGATTTTATAGATTCTAATCCCAAAGATAAGATTATCCCTGATATATTGGTTCTCGAGCACCAATACCAAACATCACCATATCCCAATAATTAAGCACCTCTAGCAGTTATAAGGATAGTGTAAGATCATCCACAAGTTACTCATCTAATAGGTTCACGACTCTTATCAAATGAAAATAAAGTCCGAGAAAAGAAGTAACAAATATGAGATGGAACTATCACTGTTAAAATTCATAATGTCTCTTATAAAACTCAAGTTCGGGTGAGACCCGAGTTGTAGTAGACTTGTCAATCCAACTACTACCCATAATAAGAATTTAAGGAATCATCACCGTCATGACACACAAAAAGTAAATCAAACCACTTACAATCTAAACATCTACCAAACATCATGCAAACTGATCAATCCACACTAAAGCAACCACAATACAACACTAACAATCATGACTCTTAAGGAAACTAAATCAAACCACACAGATAAATATGGGTTGCCTCCCATAAAACGCTTGATTTAACGTCGCTAGACTGACAAATGATTCCACCTGGTCAAAATTCTCATTAAGTAATCCTTGATCAATAGCCCAATTTTTTCCAGATCCAGGGATTCCAACAAAGTCCTTGAATTTAAATTTTTCTTTCAGCTCTTCCTTTTCATATTGATTCATATCCTTGTTCCTCATACTTCTTTCTAGATCCAATATTCTTCTAGTAATTTTCTCAATTTGCATATTAATATCGTCCTTGAAATTTATAAGAAATGGATCTTTAAATGAAACTTCATGATCTCTCAAATTTTGGATCAGATTCTTNAAAGTGCGTACTGTACTTTTATGTTTACGAGCCAAAGTTCTAGCACACGAAAGTCGAAGTAATCCCACTAATAATCCCACTAATGTTTACGAGCCACTAATTCTAGGATCGAACCAGTGAAGGCCTTACAAACTGTGCAAGCCAAAGAGCCGGACAAGGCATAAGAATATATAGAATAAACATATCTATACAATGCTGAATGTTCTAGCAGCATTACATGTCAGACTACTCAATTCCCGCCGTAATCCAACTAATATTTCTTTCTAAACTTTGTTGCCGTTAACCCAAAGCTTGTTTCGAGCATCACCATCGTAAAGAACGGCGTTTTCCGTGATTTCGATGAAACAATTAGTAGCACCGTCGCTTGTCCGCTGGGTCTGACTTTCCCAGAGCACAATCCCACGATACTCTGATAAAATGACAATGTCACAATTCATTCGTATTTTCAGACGGCAGCGCTCTTTTGGTCCATCAAAATTTATATATGTCTGCCAGATGGGATCCGGACTACTGACCTCTCCAAAAGCCGCGTTGCAGTCTTTCCGCATTTCGAATATGTACTGATTTTGGTAGTTCAAGGAAAACCACGGAGGCATTGTGAGACTAATCTTGAATTGGTAATTTGAATTGATTACACAATTAGTGACTTCATAATAGGCATGAGTTGATTAGTGGAACAAATATAAAAGATATGATAAAAGCATTCATTTTGAATTAAATATAGGAGATATGACAATAGCATTAATTTTGAATTTGAATCTTAAATTCAAATTCAAAATTCAAATATGTGTAATCAATTCAAATAGGTGTGAATTGATGACACTTAACTCTTTTGCCTTTATTGTGTACGTTTTTTTTTTGTTTCGGTATGTCTTAGTTAATATAAATTGGGTATTGTGTTGCATTGTAAAAACACCCCAGACTTGTATCTTTCCACTCCTTCAAAAATAATAAAAAGAGAATTCCCAAAATTCCAATCTCATTTTTCGATTTGTCTTTTAGCGATTCATTAAATTGAAACCAACAGTCATATACTGTCCAAGAGCCAGATGGTTCGCCGGAGTCGTGGACGGAAGGCCCGTCAATATTAAGCCCGCTGTCATGAGCAGGAGAAGGACGTTGGAGGCGGCCATGTTAGCTGGGCTTGCATACCTGCTACTACTTTCGTGTGGCGTTTATTTATACTGAAAATATTTCCGAATCAGGCCAAAGAAGAAAGAATTAAAGGCCAAAAATGATTTGACTTATATGATTCCACATGGGATAAATAGGTTCCATTTGGCGAGCTAATAGTTCATTTAGTTAAATTAATATAGATCAGTTTTTAAGTTTTTGATAATTAATATTATCATCAGAAAAAGATTAACGTGCATGCAAATTAATTACTTTAAGAAAATAAGTGATTTACATTTAAAAGTGTAGAATATAAATTTTATAGAACTAAATTCTGAGTTCCAAACTAACCGCAGTTGAATTTGAACCATTTAATATGAAGATACATGTTCNATTTGAACCATTTAATATGAAGATACCTGTTGGCCACACTATCTTAACTTACTTTATTGAATGGTTTTTTCGGAATGATTAGAATAACAGCTAATATGTTCATAGAAAAATTAAGTAATTATCCAATTATAGTGTCATTTCACAAAAAAAAAAAATAAATAAAACTATTCTGATATTGACAACCAAGATTGGACATATATGAGTGGTTAATTTATAAATTTTTATTTTAGAAATAAAGCTGACTTTATTGATTATTGTATAAAAGAAAATTGTCAGATCAAATGGTCTAGATTAGAAAGCAAAAATGAATATAAACAATATGACGAAAAGCTAGAAGAACTCATGAAGCATCGGAGAATGATCAATCGACTGAAAGCATATGCTACTGTCGAAGGGTCGCTCAGGCCAGCAAGGGACAAACACCTACACAGATCACCTCAAGGCTGATCGAGCAACTGCCACTTTTAAATGTGCAACCCAACTTCCCAGAAAGAAGGTAAATTGGTTCTCAGGCAAAATAGCTGACCCGAACAAGCTAAGTCGCCCGACCCAAAGACCTATCGATTGGAAGGCTTAGACATACGTAAAGATGTCAATGTAAGTTATGGATGTGAAAATATTTCAATATCAATTACAGATACAAAAAGACGTCAGTTTCAGTTAGAATTATGAAAAAGTGCTAAAGAGGGCGATGTTAATCTGTAATGTCCCTAATAAAGAAAGGATAAATTAAGGAGAATAATAATGACATGTAATGCCTTCATTGAGATGGGAGTAAGTGTGTAATTTTATTAAATGTCTTCTATGATTATAAAGAGGGATCATTTAATAAATAAAAATACAAACCATTCTCTCTAAATTGTTCACCTCGTACTCTACACTTTAGTCTCTCTCTTTGTTGCCCCAACACCTCGCATGTTGTGTCTAGAGAGTCGTAAAGGCTGGTTTCGCCCGTGATTACTTGAGCTTCTTTATTAAAAAATCAATTCAAGCTCGTTGATACTAGGATCAGTGAGCCCATTAATAAATATTTGATTTAATAAAATAAATGAGCCTTATTTAAGCATGTTCACGAGCTCCTGAGGTAAACAATAAAGAAGTTGTATGAAATACAAATTTTTTTAGGACTAAAAATAAAACTTCAAATGATATTGTCTTTGAATGATCCCTAATAGCATACTATATAAGTTCAGTTACAAAGTCATACCACTCTCTCTAAGTGGAGAATGTTAGATTATAGAGTAAAAATCTACTAACAAATGCCCGAGACAAATAATTGGATCACAAAAGTTGTTAGTGGTAGTTGATAATGATCTTGGCTAATCAGTGAAAATCTCTAGAGGGTAGCATTGATTTCTTGTTGTCAATGACAACTCCTATGGTTGGCAGCGATTTTTTGTGGTCGATGACGACCTCTAAAGGTCGGCCATCAACCCTAATGGTCGGCGATGATATCGGGTGACCAATGACAACAACCAGGACTTCAAGCTTTAATAATCAACTCACTCACTTATTCCCCCTCCCCCTAAATTAATATGAAGGTTTATTTATAATGTTTTGAGAGGGATATTTCGGTCTTTGCTGCCTAAAATTTCAAATCATTCTATCAGATGGTTCATGTTTATTTATTTGATTATATATCATTTCTTTAGCATTTAAGTGTCTTAATGATCTCATAATTGAATACTCTTGGGCTTGCCATATTTTTTTCTCGTCGAAAATGGCCGAATTGGCTATAGCTATTTGTTCAAAACCTATATAGGAAGAAGAATTATCGATATTCATTTTATGNACTCACTCACTTATTCCCCCTCCCCCTAAATTAATATGAAGGTTTATTTATAATGTTTTGAGAGGGATATTTTGGTCTTTGCTGCCTAAATTTTCAAATCATTCTATCAGATGGTTCATGTTTATTTATTTGATTATATATCATTTTTTTAGCATTTAAGTGCCTTAATGATCTCATAATTGAATAATTTTGGGCTTGTCATATTTTTTATCTCGTCGAAAATGGTCGAATTGGCTATAAGTATTTGTTCAAAAGCTAGAAGAATTATCGATATTCATTTTATATGTTGGTAGGCAACATGCAAAACTAAGTTTCAAATCAGTCCTCTAAAATATATGGATAATTATATTTCATTTTTTTTAATAATGCTTAATATTTCTCTAAATCTTAGACACTAATTGTTATAGCCTTTGATATGCATTGAAACATTTCTTTTATGAGTATGAGTGTGTTGGATTGACTTATTTTTTCATGAATGAAATCCTCATATTGATGATTAAATGAAATAAAATACAAAACCTTATTTTTTAAAGTAAATACATGAAAATAAGAAATCTTTTTTATGAAAATATAAAAAATGATCCCTCTATGAAGGTTGTATTATGAGCTAATAATTGAATTAGGCTGATATGAAACCCCTCTTTTTTAATGTTGAAAATCAGTAATTTGAGGATGCTAATACTCCAAAGTAAACGACAATTCTAGATTGCCAACAACTCAAAAAACAAAAAAAATAAAAAATAAAAAATAAAAAATAAAAACTAACTACATATATTTTTTATTTCATTTCTAAATATGCTTCGATAAGTACTATTCCATAAAATATTACATTAAGATTACCAATCTATTGACTAATTACGCTAATTAATTTAATACAAGATATTAAGTAATGTAGTATGCTATCGTTACTCACCCCTTTAAATGACCTTGCCCATAAGATCAAGCAAATGAAAAGAAACTTCAGGTGACAAGAAAAATTCTTCGTCGTGTAAAAGGTGGAGGCGGACATCAAGATAATGCCATCGTGAATAAGGCAGTTGTCGTTTTTATTAAATCCATCTTTTAGAGGATGGTCAGATATTGACACAACAAACAACACATTTCAAAATTTTCATAAAAGAAGGGCGCGTTTGGGTCGCGGTGCGGTGGCGCATTTTAGTTTTTTTTGTTTAGTAAAATTGAGTTTTGTCTGCTTTCTCAAAAAGCTGCAGCTGAAAATTATACTTTCCCACCAAATTTAGCTATCTATAATGATTGTCAAAAAGTTGCGGTTTGACATTTACTTTCATGTCACTCAAATCTTTAATATTATATCAAAAATATCTATTATGTACTTTAAAAAAGTAAAATACACATTTTATTTTATTACTCCAAAGTGTTAAAAACATAAATATAAATGTTTAGGTGTTAGATATTNGCTTTAATAATCAACTCACTCACTTATTCCCCCTCCGCCTAAATGAATATGAAGGTTCATTTATAATGTTTTAAGAGGGATATTTTGGTCTTTGCTGCCTAAATTTTCAAATCATTTTATCATATGGTCCATGTTTATTTATTTGATTATATATCATTTCTTTAGCATTTAAGTGCCTTAATGATCTCATAATTGAATAATCTCGGGCTTGTCAGATTTTTTTCTCGTCGAAAATGGTCGAATTGACTATAGGTATTTGTTCAGNGCTTTAATAATCAACTCACTCACTTATTCCCCCTCCGCCTAAATGAATATGAAGGTTCATTTATAATGTTTTGAGAGGGATATTTTGGTCTTTGCTGCCTAAATTTTCAAATCATTTTATCATATGGTTCATGTTTATTTATTTGATTATATATCATTTCTTTAGCATTTAAGTGCCTTAATGATCTCATAATTGAATAATCTCAGGCTTGTCAGATTTTTTTCTCGTCGAAAATGGTCGAATTGACTATAGGTATTTGTTCAAAAGCTAGAAGAATTATCGATATTCATTTTATATGTTGGCAGGCAACATGCAAAACTAAGTTTCAAATCAGTATTCTAAAATATATGGATAATTATATTTCATTTTTTTTAAATAATGCTTAATATTTCTCTAAATCTTAGACACTAATTGTTATAGCCATTGACATGCATTGAAACATTTTTTTATGAGTATGAGTGTGTTGGATTGACTTATTTTCTCATGAATGAAATCCTCATATTGATGATTAAATGAAATAAAATACAAAACCTTATTTTTTAAAGTAAATACATAAAAATAAGAAATGTTTTTATGAAAATATAAAAAATGATACCTCTATGAAGGTTATATTATGAGCTAATAATTGAATTAGGCTGATATGAAACCCCTCTTTTTTTAATGTTGAAAATCAATGATTTGAGGATGCTAATACTCCAAAGTAAACAACAATTCTAGAATGACAGCAACTCAAAAAACAAAAAAAATAAAAAATAAAAAATAAAAAATAAAAAATAAAAACTAATACATATATATTTTTTATTTCATTTCAAAATATGCTTCGATAAGTACTGTTCCATAAAATATTACAATAAGATTACCAATCTATTGACTAATTACACTAATTAATTTAATACAAGATATTAAGTAATGTAGTATGCTATCGTTTAAATGACCTTGCCCATAAGATCAAGCAATTGAAAAGAAACTTCAGCGAACGATGACAAGGAAAATTCTTTATGGTGTAAAAGGTGGAGGCNTATTAAGTAATGTAGTATGCTATCGTTTAAATGACCTTGCCCATAAGATCAAGCAATTGAAAAGAAACTTCACCGAACGATGACAAGGAAAATTCTTTGTGGTGTAAAAGGTGGAGGCGGACTTCAAGATGATGCCATCGTGAATAAGGCAGTTGTCATTTTTATTAAATCCATCTTTTAGAGGATGGTCAGATATTGACACAACAAACAACACATTTCAAAATTTTCATAAAAGAAGGGTGCATTTGGGTTGTGGTGTGGTGGCACATCACTGTTTTTTCTGTTTAACAAAACTGAGTTTTGTCTTCTTTTTCAAAAAACTGCAACTAAAAGTTACGTTTTCCTATCAGATCTGGCTACTTATAGTGACTGTCAAAAAGTTGCAGTCTGACATTTACATGCATGTCACTCAAATCTTTAGTATTATATAAAAAATATCTATTATGTACTTTAAAAAAGTTAAATACACGTTTTTTCTTAATTACTCCAAAGTGTTAAGAACATAAATATAAATGTTTAGGTATTAGATATAAAAATAGATATAAATTATGTGATATATATGTATTTTTTGTAATATGTAATAATGTTGAACCCTCTTTAATTTTATGTTGGANGATATATATGTATTTTTTGTAATATGTAATAATGTTGAACCCTCTTTAATTTTATGTTGGATTTTTTTTTTTTATGTGTAACATATATTATCCTCTTTAGGTAACGAAGAATATGGTTTCAGATCTTGAGCTAGAGGAATGTAAAACAAAGTTTGCAAATATTAAATATCTTCTAGGTGAGTATATACAGATGTGTAATGCTAGTGCAAAATAAATATCAACCTTTAGAGAACAACTAAGAGAGTGTAAGACTAAATTATTCACTATGACGATTTTTCAAGAGCTAAATAATACTAGGGAAGAACTAATGAAAACAAGAGCTAATCTAAATCAGAATACTAACATTCTAAGGGCTTTTAGGGCGAAGATGTTGGCCCTTGAAGATAAGAACAAAATATATCAAATATTTCCATATATCACTTAAAAGAGTAAGAGATATTCCAAACAACTACTAGGTCGTGACTCTAAATTTACACCAATACCAAGCTTATTAAATTGCAGAGACAGATGATATAAAGCAAATTCTTTTACAAATCACTAAAAAAGTAAGAGATATTAAGACTANACAAGAGCTAATCTAAATCAGAATACTAACATTCTAAGGGCTTTTAGGGCGAAGATGTTGGCCCTTGAAGATGAGAACAAAATATTTCAAATATTTCCATATATCACTGCAAAGAGTAAGAGATATTCCAAACATCTACTAGGTCGTGACTCTAAATTTACACCAATACAAAGCTTGATGATATAAAGCAAATTCTTTTACAAATCACTAAAAAAGTAAGAGATATTAAGACTGCTTGAGAAGTTATTCAATCTAAAGTTAGGGTGGCGAATTGCCATAACAAGAACAGATCTGAGAAGTTAAGGGAATTTGAAGATAAGTACAACTAAGTCNTGCTTGAGAAGTTATTCAATCTAAAGTTAGGGTGGCGAATTGCCATAACAAGAACAGATCTGAGAAGTTAAGAGAATTTGAAGATAAGTACAACTAAGTCATTCTAAAAGATTGGCCTTNCTAAGTCATTCTAAAAACAAGAAGATAGAAAATTATGATTTGCTAAAATCCGTGGCCACCGGCCTCAGGAGGATCTCCCTCATTTTTAATGCAACTCTCGCGAATTACTACTAGTTTACAGTTAAACTCAAAAGCTCAATTTAGTTAATTCAATCTACACTTGATGTTATATGTGACTCGACACCTAACATTTCTCTGCCAAAAATATTTTCAAGATAATCAACAAGTTCATCTATTGATGGCCAAAAGAAACCCACCAGTCATTTTACCAAATAAAAAAATCAAGCTTCTTCAAAACAGCATCAAACAAATATAGAATTAATATAAAACAGNTAATCAACAAGTTCATCTATTGATGGCCAAAAGAAACCCACCAGTCATTTTACCAAATAAAAAAATCAAGCTCCTTCAAAACAGCATTAAACAAATATAGAATTAATATAAAACTGAAAAAAAACTTTCCAGTTGATAGAAATTTTTTTATAATGCTCTTTCAAAGTAACAACACGCTATAATTTCTTTTGTCGAACATACGATACAACGTGCTGAAGCAGCTTTACATGTCAAGACTGCTCAATTCATGCCGGGATCCCGACTAAACTTTGTTGCCGTTAACCCAAAGCTTGTTGCGGGCAGCACCATCGTAGAGGGTGGCGTTTTCTGTGATTTCGATGAAACAATGAGTAGCACCGTCGCTTGTCAGCTGGGTCTGACTTTCCCAGAGCACAATCCCACCATACTCTGATAAAATGACAATGTTACAATTTATTCGTATTTTCAGATGACAGCGCTCTTTTGGTCCATCAAAATTTATATATGTCTGCCAGATGGGATCCGGACTATTGACCTCTCTAAAAGCCGCGTTGCAGTCGTTCCGCATTTCGAATATGTACTGATTTTGGTAGTTTAAGGAAAACCCCGGAGGCATATACTGTCGAATAACCAGATGGTTCGCCGGAGTTGTGGATGGAAGGCTCGTCAATATTAAGCCCGCAGTCATGAGGAGGAGGAGGAGGACGTTGGAGGAGGAGGCCATGTTAGCTGGGCTTGGAGACCTGCTACTACTTTCGTGTGGGCCTTATTTATACTAAAAATTTTCCGAATGAGGCCAAAGAAGAAACAATTAAAGACAGTTGTATATATGTTTGTTAAATAATTAGGCTGACAATTGTTACTTATGTGATTCCACTTGTTATAAATAGGTTTCATTTGGCGAAATATTATTTCGATTTAGTTAAATTAATATACATCAAATTTTAAGTATTTGATAACTAATATTATCGCCGGCATGCAAATTAATATTCTGGATTGTTTGGTTGAATTTTTTGCCTTTTTTAATTGCAAGTTAATAAACTGATAAAAATGAGTTTTTTTTTCTTCTTTTTTTAGTTATCAACCATAAAAATGAGCCAATAACTTGGCAATTTAGAGATTGATTTAATTAGTTTGTTTAGTTATTATCATTTATTTTTATTTTCAGAAAATAAGTTCATTAAATTAATAATAATTTAAGAAAATAAATAAATGGTTTTCTTTTAAAAATATAGAGTATAAATTTTATAGAACAAAATTCGTTCCAAACTCACCGNTATTATCATTTATTTTTATTTTCAGAAAATAAGTTCATTAAATTAATAATAATTTAAGAAAATAAATAAATGATTTTCTTTTAAAAATATAGAGCATAAATTTTATAGAACAAGATTCTGAGTTCCAAACTCACCACAGTTGAATTTGAACCGTTTAATATGAAGGCAACACTTGGCCACACCATCTTGACTTATTTTATTGAATAACTTTTCCCAAATAATTAGAAAGACAGAATCTTTTCAAAGAAAAATTAAGCAATTATCCAATTATAGTTTTCATTTGACCCCAAAAAAAAAAAAAAATTCTTATTTTGACAACCTAAAAAAATGGACTTGCATGGGCCATTAATTTGTAAATTTTTATTTTAGGAAAGAAGCTAACTTTATTATTTATTGTATAAAAGAAGATTGCCTGCAAGTATCTCGAGGATGAGAAATGGTCTAGATTAGAAAGAAAAAAAATGAAGATCAACAATATTACGAGAAGCTACAAGAACTAATGAAGCTGATCAACTGAATATCGACAGTTGACTAAAGAACGATCAATCGACTGAAAATAGATGTTGTTACCAAAGAGCGGCTCAGGCCAACAAGGGACAAACACCTACACCGATCATCCCAAGGCTGACTGACCGGCTGTCACTCTCAGAGGCGCAACACAGCTTCCCAAAACGTGGTCAATTGGTACCTAGGCAAAACAACCGACCCGATCGAATTAAGTCGACCAACCCAAAGACCTGCTTGTTGGAGGCTAAGACATGCGTAAAGATGTCAATGTGAGTTATGAATGTAAAAATATTTCAATATCAATTATAGGTACAGAAAAATGTCAGTTTCAATTATAGATACTTAAATCTTAGGTACTGATTGTTATAGCCTTGATATGCATTGACTTTTTTTTTTTTTAGTATGAGTTTGCTGGATTGACTATTTTTTCTCATGAATGAAATCCTCATATTGATGATTAACGGAAATAAAATACAAAACCAGATTTTTTAAGTAAATACTTGAAAATAAGGATTCCTTTTATGATAATATAAAAAATGATACCTCTACGAAGATTATAATTATGTGCTAATAATTGACTTGGCTGATATGAAGCCCTCTTTCTTAATGTTGATATTCGGTAATTTGAGGATGCAAATACTCCAAAAGTATACGCCAATTGTAGGATGCTAAAAACTTAACTACATTTTTTTTTTATTTCATTTCTTAATGTAGTCTGATAAGTACTGTTTATAGAATATAAGTGATAAAATATTACAATAAGATAACCAATCTATTGAATAATTACACTAATTAATCTTACAAGATATTAAGTAATATAGTGTCCTATCATTACTCACTCCTTTAAAATGACCTTGTGCATAAGATCGAGCAATTGAAAAGAAACTTGGGCGAACGTTAACAAGGAAAGTTCTTTGTTGTGTAAAAGGTGTAGGCAAATATCAAGCTGAGCCACCGTGGATAAAAAAATTATAGTCTTTATTAAATCCATCATTCAGAGGATGGATTGTCATATATTGAAACAACAAACAATACATTTCATTTTGATAGAAGAAATGTGTGCTTGGTTGGCGGTGCAATGCCGCATCGCGGTTTCTCCAATTTGGCAAAACAGAGTTTTGTCAGCATTTTCAAATAACTGCAGCTGAAAGTTGCATTTTCTTTCAAAACTTGACTACCTAGTGGTTGTCAAAAAAATAATATCTGACTTTTAAAAATTTTTCTTTTTTTTGTAATAACCACTACAGTTTTTTTAACTGCAAGTTCTTCTTCAACAACTTCACAACTGCTTTATCAAAAAACTACAGTTGCCACAAACATACCAAAACTCTTTGGCCAGCCGAACTATAACATCACAAAAAAATAACAAAATCAAGAAAACTAAGCAGCACCATTTCTGATTGTAAGGATCCATCTAAGATGGTGTTATGCAACATAAATTTAATAGGATTTACATCCGATTTTAATGTCAATCCATCCAAATGCAAAAAAAAAAAAAGAAAAAAAAAAAGAAGTGAAATAAATTCGGCAATTGACTCAAATTCGACATCACTAAATCTGATTTTTAGTTAAATTTAACTTATTTAGTGCCAAAAAAAAAATCTTGATAAAACGTCAAACATAAAAAATAAATTTAAATGAATTTACATTAAATCATACAAAACAATTTCTTGAAATTAAAAGCAAAGAATTTCATGAATTCGAATTAATCGGATTTAGGGGTTGTCTAGTTGCAACCCGTATTTAAATAAGATTTAGTAAATCTATTAAATCCAGATTTATCCAATCCAAATGCTTTTAAATGCAGAATATTTTCTGCTTTAGTTATGATTAAATTCAGACAAATCCATTCAACGTGTTTGGCCTATTAGTGTCAAATATGCAGCATGTTTTTCTTCCTAAGCCAAAAACTGGACCCCACACATGCAACAAGATCAACGATGCCTCACTACAATCTTCAGAAAAGTGTTAATGAAAATGAATGAATGTTTATCGAAGATGAAATCTTAAAAATTTTGGACGACGATGAGACGGTGTGATGCGAATCTTGGATAGAACGAAATATGGTGTCTACAGTGGTTAGTGTCGCCAGAAGACAGAAATTTTGATCAGAGCAACAAACTCAATGAAAACCACAGATAGATCGGTGGTCTGGAAGGATTTTGGTAAAGCTTGAAATAGTGGGAGAAGCAAGAACATTGGGAAGACTGGGGTNACAGATAGATCGGTGGTCTGGAAGGATTTTGGTAAAGCTTGAAATAGTGGGAGAAGCAAGAACATTGGGAAGTGATGCGTGCTAGAAAATTTGCGGTGGTAGAGTAATGGATTATCGTCTTAGCGTTGCACGAAAATTCAGCACACACTCAGATGAAAGTGAATCAAGCTATGATTACACCAGAAATTTTTACGTGGAAAACCCGTAAAAAGGGAAAAACCACGGGGCCTTGCCCAGTTGTAAAAATCCACTATAAGATGATGATTACAGATGCCCCTTGTCCCACAGGTGGGAAAGGGTTACTAGCTTTTCTATAAGATGATGATTACAGATGCCCCTTGTCCCACAGGCGGGAAAGGGTTACTAGCTTTCCACGTTATGACGTCGACTGATAATGTCCCGTAAGCGGTGGTTGACGGAGGTGAGCGGTGGCTAACAACAGTCG